>VWZZ01003821.1:260866-301347 GCA_013399095.1 Psophia crepitans | reverse complement strand
GATTCCGGTCTGTGACCGCTGTGCGGGGCACGGAGGTGGTGGTACGCGGGGCCGGGGGGCTGCCTGGGGCGGAGAAGAAACAGCCCGAGGAACGTGGGCCGTGCCGGTGGCTGAAGCCAGCGGTGAGCCGTGCGGTCCGCGGGAGGTGAGAGGAGCAGGGAAGGTGAGAGGAGCAGAGCCCCGCTAGGGCTGGGCCTTGCCAGCGCCAGGTCGCGGTCTGGGCTGTGCTGCGAGCCCCAGCTGCTCGGGGGCCGGAGCAAGGCGTTTCTCACGAGGGGAGTCACCTCCATCTGCCCTGGCACGGGTGGGCCGGAGCGGGGCTGTGAGAGCCGCTCCCATCGGCCCCCTCCAGCCCCGCGGCTGCCTCCCTCTCCGGGAGCCCCGTAACGTCGAGGTGAGAGGCAAGAGCGCAAGCCTGTTCTCCCCTGCACAGAGTGCAAAGTTAATAGGCTGGAAGAATGGGAAAAAAGCCCCAAAGCAACCCAAACCTACGAACACTGCCAGCTGGTGCTCAGGACGCAGAAGAGGGAAAGCTGTGTTTGAATCAGGACTGTAAGACAGGCAGCCTTTCTGGGGAAGAGGACGCTGGACTGACTCGTGCTTTCCAGAGGGCAGCTGTCACCACCCTTGCATTGCGGGGAAGGCATGCTTCTTGACCATCTGTGTTTCATGGCACTTTGGGTTAGAAAACTCTGGTTTGAACGGGCCCTCACAGGCAGGTGGGCAAGAGCCAGACGTTTCTGGATCTTAACAGCTCCATTGCTTAGACAGGCAAAACAAGGATGGCTGGACTGAGTAAGTTCCGACAGCTGCTGCACAGGGGCTCTTTGAACTACAGGAGGGCTGGCCTGCAGCAGATTCACCTCCTCTGTTCCTGTAATCCCTTCATCACAGCCAGCCCCTTCACGCCCTTGGTCAAGAAGCACTAGTGCTGACCAGCGGCAGCTGCACACTCAAACATCTCAGCTTTGACAGTCTGTCCTGCCTCAATTACTCAGACAGGCGATTCACAAGAACCCTCGGCCATCTCCAAAATCCCTACCCCTCTTCAAAATTAAAAAAAAAAAAAAAAAAAAAAAGGCCAAGAGGCCTGAAAGTTACATGGGCTAAAAAAGGAAACCCAAAACCTAAGAGGTTTTCCTTTAACAAGCAGAACAGTACAAATCTCAGTTGCTTAGTAAACGTCACCTGCTTCAGATGCTTTACCAGCATGATGGACAACGCTTAGTTGGTACTGTATCTGTCCAACTGTGGTTGAGGAATACTCTTCAAGCAACTATTTATTGAACTTCTTGGGAAAATATTTTACTTAGAAAAGTAAACAAAAACCACCAAAAAAACCCCCACAAATAAAAAACCAAAACCCAACCCACAACAAAGTTTCTGTGCAAGTGCGTGACATGCAACCCTTCTAAAACATCTTCTTGCTATTCTACAGGTACGATGAATTGAGGAAAATTGAGGCAATGAGGAAAAAGGAGCAGAAAGCCTGAATGTATACATATCCCAACTGCAAGGAATCAAAGATACGCTGCTGATTCATGGAGACACGATTAAAGAGACTTCAAATGATCACACTTTTAAAGCCAGTCAGCAAGTCTCCCTGCAGCAGAAAAGGACAGAAAGACTCTGCGGGAGGCAACACTGAGAACAGCTGTGAAATCACATTTTCTGATCTTCACTGTCAAGTAAGAGACCAGAATATACCAGCTGGGCTCTGCAGTGCTGGGGACACACCGCTTCTGCTAAATCTAATTTTCTTAGAATCTGAATCTTAGTAGGAGCTTTGCATTTTCAGTTCTTTGGGTTTCTTTTCCCATTGCCATCCTTTCCTCAACAACTCCGGTACTCAGAATCACCGTGTAGAAAAACAGAGCAATGACTTCAAAGGGACAATGTACAAGGGCTGCTGCAAAGGTGTTTCAGGGAGATGGAGGAAAAATGAAGAACACCTGGACAGAGAAGAGAGGAACTGCATTAGAAAGTGATTCCATCCTCAACAGGCAAAGAAACATGTTGCAGGATCAACCGGAGGAACTTGAAAAACACTTCTGTAAAACAGAGACCCCAAAGGAGATGAAGAAGCTGAAAGTGAAGTACCAAGTTTACATCCCTACTATAATTCAGTTGATTATAAAACTGTTTTCTTGACAATATGGCAAATGACTATACATTGGTTTCACTGGATTTCAGCATAAACTCATTGCACAGGAAGAAGAAAGGATGTCTCCACCCCAAAAGAAACAATTTAAAAAAAGGTTTTCAGTTTCTTTTTTTTTTTAATAAATGTGCTTTGTTCACAAAAAGTAGTGACATAAAGACAACAGAAATGCAAATACACATTTTTTTTCTTTTCTTCTCCAGCACCTTAACAACAAGAGATCTCTTGCACAATCATAATTTTCAAATATTTCATAACCTAGAAACATTCTTCTTGCACCAAAACCTATTATCCAACAACTCCTGATACCACCACTTTATTGTTCAGGGAGGTATAAGTATTTGTGTAAATTTCCTCCTCCACCACAATCTTGTAAAACAAACCAACCAACCCCGCCCAAAAACCCCTAAATAAACAAAAACCCCACTTCAGGTATTTAGAACGAGCAGCAGGAAAACCAAGCCTTTATGAGTCTCAGGTCCCTAAACCACAAATACAATGGTGTCACCAATGTGCCAAGGCGGCTTAAATTTTAAATGTTGAATATTTAAAACTATTTTGGGGGGATAAATCTTGGTCTGAATTGCTTTTTTGTATGAATCACAAACCAATTTACATTAACCAATGCCAACACGTATGTTAGCTGGCTAGGTACACTTTGAAGTATGCACAGATAAAGTTTCCATAAAGAGCTGAATTTATAGCACCAATATTTTAGCTTTAACATGAGCACTGCTGGAGTCAGTGGTTAACTGGGAAGGTGAAAAGGCTCTGACTGACAAAAATTTTAGGGGTAGTGAAGGGGTAAAGCATTAGATGCAAATTCTGACTTATAGCCAATTTTGAAGCCATTGTGTATTTACAGACGTATTTTCTGTAAAAAAAAATAAATTTAAAAGTCAACCATGATACTCAGATATCTAAACTTTTTCTTTCTTAACATATCAGAATATAATTGGTTTGTATATAATTATATCATTCAGATTGAATAATAAATTTTTATCAGGTATTAGGGGATGCCTTATATTTAAGAGTCACAAAAAGTTTACGTTAAGGAATAAAGCATTGCAGTCCAGATGATGTTTGAGTGCAAGCTGGACCAATGGGGGATGACTATGTAGGAAACAGTCTAAAAGAAAAACAGGTAGGTCAAACTGTGACACTTTCAGTGCATAACTTCAACGGAAGGAGTAAGTTTCATTTTTGTAGCAACCACCTTAAAATCCAAACTACAACTTGAGTTTATCTGGTAACTTCTGCATTATAAACACAACATGGTAGTATTTCATCACAACCACCTGCAAAACTGTATCTTAGTCTGTTCTACCATTTTGCTGAAGTCAGTCTTAAAGCCATGATGCGGCACCTAGTTCAAATCATTATTAGGCACTTACATAGAGATTTAACAGCCTAACATACAAATCTGAAAATTCTGGCCATTATTTTCTAAATGGAGGGAAATCTAAGCTAAACTAATACTGAATCCTCTATTTTTACCGCTGAACAGAATTGGTTTTTTTTCCTGCAAAAACTCACAAATTTATTACATACGTTAAAAAACTGAATAGATGTAAAACACTTCTGTTCCATCTCCTTATAGCGCAGACCAGTTTTCAGATAGCTATGGAGTTTTTATATAACTAAACAGAAGATTTAGGGGTCCAATTAAGCAATCGAATAGAGTATGTTAATGTCACCTGTGTGGTCTTAATACACTGTTTGTGCAAGTATGTGTATCCTTGAGAAACTTGTATAATTATGTTCTTTTTTACAAAATCTAATTACCGTGTAACTTGGGAGGTCTACAAATAAGGACCATTAAAGAAAGAGTTATTTATTTTTAAAATGCATAAATAATTTACTTTAAAACATGACAAAATGCACCCTATCTCCCAAAAAAATACAGTTTGAAGAGAATACAGAACACTATAATTGGGGAAACACTGATATATGTTAGTGCTTGTACACTCATAAAATTGCAAACCCCTGTTCCAGCTTTGAAGTGAAGCATAATTGCTTAGACGTACCATACTCCTCAGGGCAGGGGGAGATAACCTCTTCAGAAATCTCATGTCTAACTACTATTTATGCAATGAACTTACACAGTATGTATAACTATGGATGAGTTTATTCCAGTGTTTTGGTGTTATCTCAAGAGGGCTGCAATAAATGTCAAATCAAATGTGCAAGCATTACAGTTTCTCCAGCCCAGGCTTAACCAGAGTGAAACAAATTTTGGAAAAATGTTTTGTTCCATAATTAAGAAGGGACATGGGTAATCAAGTGTCTTAACCTATCTGCACATTTAATTAAAGTGCAAATTATTTCTTCCTACGTATACTTCTCAGAAGCCCACCAACTCCAGTGCCTTAAGCTCAACCACATTGAGTTAAAATACTGAAACAACATTTAGCAAATTAAATAGAATTCACACTTCACAGCACTAAAGAAAAGAATGGTACCTTTCTGGAAAAAAAAATTAGTGATACAAATCTAAAGAAAGTAACAGCAAATTATGCTATGACGTGAGTCATTTGCATAAAACTTGTATTTTTCACTTTCATACAAGAATAAATTTTAAAATTCAAAAGTAGAAAAAAATAGCAAACTCTGTAAACCTTTGCATTTTCTTTATGCAAACCATTTGTGTGTGTTGAGCCCACGTTAGTATAGCAAAATTAGGTAAGCAAGAGGTTTGACTGAAAGGGCATTTCAACAACTACATTAACTTAGAAGCAATATAGGATCTTCTAGCTCATAGAAAGGAATTGAGCTAGACTGGCTTTCTCCAGAGTCCGAGTCATAAGGAGCATCGGGTAGCTCCATAAAACCATACGCTAGCTGTTCGTCTTCTGTATCTGACCGAACATAGCAGGAGGTGTTGGAATACTCCTCATCCTCTATACTGTTGAAATCCTGTGGGATGTACAACATTCCTGGGTAGTTCCTGCTAACCAAGTCACTTGTTGTTTGCAGGGAAGTTTTCCTAAATGCCATCAGGTGCATGTGAGAAAACTTGGAATACTTGAAGCGTTTAAAACCCAAGGACTCTATGGCAATTTTCCAGCTTTTCATCATCATAGCCCGGCGATTCTGGTGAGATGAATCAGGAGTTATTACAAGCAATAAGCCATTTAATACGAGAAGTTCATGTGCCTTCTTGCAGCATATCCATCGCTGATAGGGTGATGGGAAGTAAGAAAGGAGGAGTGAGAAAACAACGACATGGAACAGTTCTCCAGGTAGAGAATCAATGGGGTTTTTCAGTTGCTTAAGAAAGGCATCAATAGCATCCTGTGCCAGTTGGAGAGGTTGCTGAATTTGAAGATTTAAGAAGTCACATTTGTATACGCTCTGGTGAAATAGGAAAAACAAAAAAATAAACATCAAGGTTAGTTTAACGAGCAAATACAGTCCAAACCCACAGAAAAACAATGATAATCTCTCCAAAACAAAAATTGTTATAATGCCCAGAGAATGTGCAGTGAACGACAGACACTAAACAGGGAAGTGAACAGGAAAGTAAGAGACAAAACATTCTGTGGAGCACATCTGAAAGGTGGAGTTACATCTGTTGCATGGTCATGCCACAAAAATATGTATAACCACCTTTATGAAATAATATTCAAGAGATCACTACAACACTATTGTAAAGGTATTTATAAAGCAACTGATAGGCACAAGTGTTTCCATGTAGCAAAAAAAAGAGTTACTTCTGTTTACATAATACCACATTCTCTTCCAAGAACATGCAGTAAATTAGAAAAAGTAACCACTGTTCAGAAAAATCTGTGATTTATTTTTCACTAGCTTTAATCTTGGCCTGAAATAGGCAAAAAAAAAAAAAAAAAAAAAAGGAGACTTGCATTATGTGGCTATAATCAAGGAATTTTAATTGCAGCCATTATACCTGCAGGGCTATATTCTGCTTCCTTGTAATATTTAGTACAGGAAATTAACAGTAGTAATTTAATGATATCCTCTACTAAGTCTTAACAGAAAGAAGTGCTTTGAAAAGTAATTGTTCAGAGTAACATACTAACTTTACTTAGAAGCAAGACTCAAAAAGTTAGAGGTTATGCATACACAGTTAAAAAAACAATTTAGACTGCAAATATTTCTCAATAGTGGAAAAACACTCATGCAATAGTCATGTACAAATAATGCTCAAAAATTTCAGGACTAAAGTGCATTTTGAGTGAAATCAGAACTCTACAGGCAGTTTTAAGACAAAAATCATAGAATTGTAGAATCCCTAAGGTTGGAAAGGACCTCCAAGATCATCAACCGTCAACCTAACACCACCGTGCCTACTAGACCATGTCCTGGAGTGCCACATCTACGCATTTTTTGAAAGTCTCCAGGGACAGTGATTCAACCACCTCTCTGGGCAGCCTGTTCCAATGCCTCACTACTCTTCCCGTGAAGAAGTTTTTCCTAATATCCTACCTAAACCTCCCCTGACGCAACCCTCTTGTCCTGTCGCTTGTTACTTGGGAGAAGAGACTGACACCCTCCTCACTACAACCTCCTTTCAGGTAGTTGTAGAGAGCGATCAGGTCTCCCCTCAGCCTCCTTTTCTCCAGACTAAACAACTCCAGTTCCCTCAGCCGCTCCTCATAAGATTTGTTTTCCAATCCCTTCATCGGTTTTGTTGCCCTTCTCTGGACATGCTCCAGGGCCTCAATGTCCTTCTTGTATTGAGGGGCCAAAAACTGGACACAGTACTCGAGGTGCGGCCTCACCAGAGCCGAGTACAGGGGGACTATCACTTCCCTGCTCCTGCTGGCCACGCCATTCCTGATGCAGGCCAGGATGCCATTGGCTTTCTTGGCCACCTGGGCACACTGCTGGCTCATGTTCAGCTGGCTGTCAACGAGAACCCCCAGGTCCTTCTCTGCCAGGCAGCTTTCCAGCCACCCCGCCCCAAGCCTGTAGCGCTGCCTGGGCTTGTTGTGACCCAAGTGCAGGACCCGGCACTTTGCCTTGTTAAACCTCATACAGTTGGCCTCTGCCCATCAATCCAACCTATCCAGATCTCTCTGAAGAGCCTTCCTACCCTCAACAGACTCACACTGCCTCCCCATTTGGTGTCATCTGCAAACTTACTGAGGGTGCACTCTATCCCCTCATCCAGGTCATCGGTGAAGATGTTGAACAACGCTGGCCCCGAGACCGAGCCCTGGGGAACGCCGCTAGTGACCAGCCACCAACTAGATTTAACACCATTCACCGCAATTCTCTGGGCCCGTCCTTCCAGCCAGTTTTGTATCCAGCAAAGAGTGTACCGGTCCAAGCCATGAGCTGCCAGTTCCTCTAAGAGAATGGTGTGCGATACAGTCTCAAAGGCTTTGCTAAAGTCCAGGTAGATGACATCCACAGCCCCTCCCTCATCTACTAGGCCGGTCACCTGATCACAGAAGATCAGGTTGGTCAAGCAGGACCTGCCCTTCATGAACCCGTGATGGCTGGGCCTGATTCCCGTCCATCTTGTACCTGCTCAGTGAGCGCTCTCAAGATGAGCCGCCCCATGGTCTTTCCCAGTACCGAGGTCAGGCTGACAGGCCTGTAGTTCCCCGGATCCTCTTTTCGGCCCTTCTTGTGGATGGGCGTCACATTGGCCAACCTCCAGTCACCCGGAAACACGCCTGTTAGCCAGGACCGCCGATAGATGATGGCTAACGGCTTGGCAAGCTGCTCTGCCAGCTCCCGCAGCACTCTCGGGTGGATCCCTTCCGGCCCCATGGACTTGTGCGAGTCCAGGTGAAGTAGGAGGTCATAAACTGCTTCCTCCTGGATTGTAGGAGGTATATCCCGCTTTTCTGTGTCTTCCAGCACCAGGGGGCAAGTGCCTTGGGAGCTGCTGGTGTGGCTACTAAAGACTGAGGCAAAAAAGGCATTAAGTACCTCAGCTTTATCCTCATTCCTTGGTGGCCATGTTCCCTTCCGCATCTAATAAGTGATGGAGATCTCCCTAGCTATCTTTTTGTTGTTGCTGTATTTATAAAAGCAATTATTAGTGTCCCTTAGAGCAGGGGCCAGATTGAGTCCAAGCTGGGCTTTTGTCTTCCTAATCTTCTCCCTGCATGACCTGACTAGATTCCTGTATTCTTCTTGTGTTGCCTGCCCCTTCTTCCAAGAGTCATAGGCTCTCTTTTTCTTCCTGAGGTCATCTGCTAAACTGGAGGTTGCTACTAAACTCTGGATGTACATGTCCTGAACAGACATTAAAATCCTTCTAGACACTGAAACATCAGTCATATTTCAGTGTATCCACTGACATTTTAAGAACACAATCCTACTTGTATATTCTGATTTTTAATTCCAGTACCCTTCCAGCCTCTTTTTGTCTCAGATCATATGTACTCCAATATAACACCTGCTGCATATTCAGCATGTTTCCTATAAGTATGAAATACTGGTGAAATTACTGGTGAAGGGGCTGGAGCACAAGTCTTATGAGGAGCGGCTGAGGGAACTGGGCTTGTTTAGTCTGGAGAAGAGGAGGCTTAGGGGAGACCTTATTGCCCTCTACAACTACCTGAAAGGGAGTTGTGGCGAGCTGGGGGTTGGCCTCTTCTCGCAGAGAACTAGTGACAGGACAAGGGGGAACAGCTGCAGGTTGCACCAGGGGAGGTTCAGGTTGGACATTAGTAGAAATTTCTTCTCGGAAAGGGTGGTCGGGCATTGGAACGGGTTGCCCAGGGAGGTGGTGGAGTCACCATCCCTGGGGGCGTTTAAAGAAAGGTTGGATGTGGTACTTAGGGACATGGTTTAGTCGATAATAGGTGGTGGGGGGATGGTTGGCCTAGATGATCCTGGAGGTCTCTTCCAACCTTAATGATTCTATGATTCTATGAAATTGTATTTGGATTTTTCCCAAAGTGGAGATTCTCCCTTCATTCCAGTTTTGCCTTTGTTTTTTTTTCTTCATGTAGACAAATTAAACGCCTCTAAGAAAATAACCACTGCTAATTGCGCTCTGGAAAACCCGTGTTAGGGATGGCAAACAAAAACAACGGGTCAAGAAGAAACCTGTTCTGTTTACCCTAGTTTCAGTTTCCCTTCTCCCTGTTTCTAATACTGCATGTTTCCCTCAGTGTACCTTCACACCAAGACACTGAAAATCAGCGAACAAGGCCTAGGTAAAGAAAATACTGATCTTTTCTTGATGCGGTTCCCCTTGCCCCACCCCAAACTAAAACCTTTTCATAGAAATATGTTTCCATATTCATATCTCTACAGTTTACATTGTCTCTATATGAAACAGATTTTAAACAGTTTGAAGACATTAATTCTTTTATTATATAAATAACATTTCAGTTCCTCTCCTAATTTTTCCACAATTACATCCTTCTTATTCCTCAAATTCACTGAAGTATTTTACTCAACTACTTAGTCTATATCCAAAGCATTTTTGTATGCAGAAAGTGGTTAATCTGTTTTTATTAAATAAGGAATTATTTAACTCTCTATTCAACATTATTCAAGAAACTAACTTACTAAGCAGCCTCTATGCTTCAGTGTATTTTGAAAAGTATTTTTGTATCTTACCTAAAAGATATGCTACATCAGAAGATTTTACCAGTTCTTCTATTTTCAGCTTCTACCACTAAGTTATCAGATCAATTTTTCAGGTCAGAAGATGACATTAGCTACCATAAGAACCCTTTGGCTGAAATCTTAAATCAGCCCAGGCAACTGCTGGCCTGAAGATAAATTTATTCAGGAGGTTATGGTGCTGATGTAGCTCAAAGTAGAGCCATCTTGAATACATCAGGGCTTACTAATTCTGGTTTGGAGGTGGGCCTAAGCTTATTCCAGCAGATGCATCTGAGTGCACAAACTGTACTCCGTGTCACTCCAAGAATGCTTGCTAGCTAGGTTTCGAGGTGCCCTGAACACACCAAGGTATCCAAGAGAAGTAAGAGAAGCTGGTGAGCCTGAGACAGGCCTCACAGTAACTACGTTGGTCTGTACAATAGCAATGCAGGGACTTCCTATCATCAAGCTATGTTACTATGTCAGATGACAAGAAATCGATTATATTATCGTTCCCCTGTACTGGGAGAGAGCCTGAAGAACTGGTTAGTACACAGAAATTGCAGCTACGTGACTACTCCCTCTCTTGTTGTCTAGCCTGGATTACTCACATTCCTCCATCACCTCTGCAAAAGCAACCTTTCTGGGACCATAATGGTTTTGGTTACTTGTCCTGGTTCTGGCAGGGTCAGAGTTAATATTCTTCCTAGTAGCCGGTATAGTGCTGTGTTTTGGATTTAGGATGAGAATAATGTTGATAACACACTGATGGTTTGGTTGTTGCCAAGCAAAGACTTTTCAGCTTCTCACACTGGCCTGCCATGAGAAGGGGATCAGGGGCGAGGGCTGTGGCAGAAGAAGGTGGGAGGGGACACGGTCAGGACAGCTGACCCAAACTGGCCAAAGGGATATTCCATACCATAGGAGGTAATGCCCAGTATATAACTGGGAGAGTTTGCTGGGAGGTGGCGCAGCTCAGGAACTAGCTGAGCATTGGTTCTAGGTGGTGAGCAATTGTGCTGTGCATCACTTGTTTTGTATGTTCTTTTATCAATATTATTCTCTTACTTTTCTGTCCTATTAAACTGTCTTTATCTCAACCCCCAAGTCTCACTTTTTTTTTCCCTACTTTTTTTTTTTTCTTCTTTTTTTTTTTCTTTTTGATTCTTTCCCCTGCTCCACTGCAAGGGAAGCAAGTGATAGTTTTAGCTGCCTGCTGGGTTAAAACCATGACATAACTGTACATTTAAATTGATTTTCATGAGAACAAAAGTCATTTTGTTATGAAAACAGCACAGTAGACTAGATAACAATATTAACTATGCATTCCCAAAAATTACTGGTTAGATTCAGCTCATGTAACTGCAGGTGCGTAGGCACCCATTATAGTCTTTGAAGAGCTAGTCAATACAGCCCACAAGGTCAAAACACAGTTCGCCTCACCGTGAAACAGCAGACATTTAGGTTTCACTACTGTTTTTATAGATCTTCACTGACAGTAATTGAAACAGAGAACCTCAGATGTAGGCACCCATGATCTGTGTATCGTAGCTGAAAATTTACTTGCCATGTATTACCATGTTAGATGCCATAGGTTGCCACCACAGTGGCATGTGTCTCCTTTACATCCTGTGTTATGCCCAAGAGCCCTATGCAGATGTCCTACAGCCTCTGAAGTGGTGGAAGGCTATCCTGTTTGGGCAATGCATGCCTTTTCTTCAAATCAGGCAAGATGGAGTCCACTCAAAGTTTCTTTGTGTTGCAGAGGCAGCTAACATTGATTTGCTTTAAAAAGCAATTTCTCAGACTCAAGTTTCCCCCCCCCTCAAGAATCTCTTTCATTATCTCTAAGCATATTCATGAAAATATAAAATAGGTGTTAGTGGACTACATTAGAGAACATTATGTTTGAGTTAAGTGTATTATTGTACTCTTACACTTCTCACCTCTCCACTTCTTAAGAGGGTTACCTTAGGCCACTGATTTTAACAGAGCTTGATTTTAAACTGGAAGGGGTCAAGATGTGTATGGCCAAAGGTTTTTCTGTTTTCTGTCAGAAATGCATTCCTTTCTGGATCTTTTCCTTTTCATTCCACTTAGCATTTATCAACCAAGCAAAATTAGACTTAGGGCTGAAAAAAGTTGGGTCAAGAGCAAAAAAGTAGAACATATGATTACAGCAGAATTAATGCATTTGAGAACCTTACTACCTAGAGACAATGAAGCAATGTACCCCAAAAGTGCTGATAAATTTGTCCTCAGGATTGCAGAAGTTCAATAATACTTGTAGCAATAACCTGAACAGCCCCCTTACAGTGTACTTCTGGTTAATAAAACTCCCCAGAAGAACTCGCCAAGTACAGTCACTCATCATTTCCTTCTGTCAGCGAATGCAACTTCTGAGAGGTTCATGCTGAAGCATAAGCCTACTCTTTTTTCATATGTGCCTTTTAAGATGCAAGGACTCATCTGAAATGCCACTAAGAGATGGCTACTAAATTTTTCTAATTTAAAGATTCACAATCACATTATAAAGGCCTAAGTCTTGAAAAAAGTAGATTTTTAAAACAAAACACAACTACAGTTTAGAGCTTGTTCATGGGAAAGGATGTAGTAGGAGGCACAGATAGTTAGGATACACACTTACATATTAAACATACTTTTATTTTAGTCATTTGGAAGCATTCTAAAATATCCTAGAATCAGATTTATATTAAATTCAGCAAACTTTACCTACCTCAACAGCTGGAACAATATCTATGCCAACTGTCAGAAATTCTTCAAACTTCAGAAATGGATTAAAGCAGCTACCAACATCAAGTAATCTGATCTTCCCCAAGGAGTGGAGCAATCTAAAAAGCAGCAAGAACTCAGTTTTATCAATTGTTATTTTTGAAGCTATATTCTGAATTATAAGTTCAGATAACTAATGCAAAAAATTTTACATAGAACACCATACTTGTAACTAAGAGAAGTGAACGCCTTGAACTGCTGAGATACCAGAAGAACCAAGCTCCATCAGTAACGCAGATGGTCCTCAAGTAGAATAGTTTATGTTCAGAGCAGCGGTAATACTATTAATTTGTAGTAAGTAACTAAAGCAACAACTTATGTGTCCACTAGACAAGCCTTTTCTATTGCTTTTTGTTTCCCACTTACCTCTTTGTGATATTTACTGGCATTGAAGTCACACAAGTCAGAGTTAAAGTTTCAAGAGTTTCAAAGAGAAACTGACAACACTTCATGATCTGACCTACTTCTCAGTCCCATTTTAAAGGGCATCTGAAGTCAAGTGCCATAATTGGTTTAACAAAGACAAGACAATACATAATGGCATTGCAAGGTAAACAAAACAAAAAAAAATTGAAAGCATTTATTTATTCCCTGAAAAAAAAAACAACTTGCTTTATGTTAGCGAATGTTTTTTAAATGCTGGAGGTTCACTCGAATTCTATTTTCAATGGATGCTGTGAAAGAGTTAGATCAGCTCATGCAGAGCCACAAACTTAAAAACTGGCTGCTCAAGTTGTAGGGAAGTTATTCTGAGCATCTAAATGAAGTACTCCCTCAAAACTACTTGAGGGGGGAAAAAAAAGTCTATTCCATGCCATGCAATCAATTTTCTTTAGGAGTATCCAAAAGCTTTTTAATGAGAAATAGTCAAAAATAGCCATCTGGTTTAAGGCAGACAGTCCTAATCATAATACTTCCAAAGTACTCAAGAATGAAGATTTATTTCATAAGAATTCTGGAGAACATTTTAGTAAGCCAAAAAAAAATAAAAAAAAATGTATCTCCTTATGTGCCACTGTGTGATGACCCTGCTATTCAGGGTGAAATTACAGATAAGGCAGTTGATAGCTGTAATGCTAAATACCTAACTATACTACTAAACAACAAAAGGTGAATGATTAAAAAAAAAAAAGCGGGGGTGGGATTGACTTGAGAAATCATGACTTACTGCTTGGACTGAAAGAGGCTGACAAACTGCTGAGGACACTTTAATACTTTAGTTCCAGAATGCTGCAGAGAGGCACATACTCCCTTCCAAAACCTCATGGACAATGAGGCTCAAAAAAAAAAACCAACCAAAAAAAAAACCCCACACCACAAAAAAACCCCACCAAAACCCAAACAACCCCACATTGAAAAACTGGCCCATCATCATCTTAACCAAAACTTTATGGAGTAAAAAAAAAAAAAAAAAATAAAAATGGAGGAGTGGTAGATCAGAAAGAAAATAGCAGATTAAAAAAATGAAGAGAGAACTTTCTTGTACTGTCTGGTGGAAGCTCCCATTATATGACAGCAGAAGATATGCTAGAGGCTGGCAGATGATATCTGCCTTCTCTTGGGAAGCTCTGACATCATCTGTGACCAACTGCAAAGCCCATGTGAAGTGCCTTTATGAAGATAAAGGCATTATTGCTCTTTAAGTTAAATACATAGTTTAAAAAAGAAGAAAAAAAAAAGATGCCTGGCAACTTTTGAGACTGCTTCCTTGCCTCTGAAAGCACTTTTATCTTCCAAAGGACGATCTCCTTGACCAATGCCTCTAGCAACATTTGTGTCTTCAACTTTGCAACCACAGGCATTTTCCGCACGTCTAAGGCAGTTACCAGCATATATAATGTAGCATCAGATAAGATCAATGACCTGTACAGAAGTACTGACAGTCAGCTACCTTGTCATCATTTACAGGTTTTGCCTCCTCCTGGCACTGAGTTCGTCTAACCTGATAGATACGCCGTCCCTCCTTTAAAGAATCAGAATTTGGATGTTGCACTCAGTTATCACTAATATCGAGAACTCAGCTATTGAATACATCCTGAAATCATTGTTCTTTATTATTTTATTTTCCTTGCATTCTGAATTTGGAAGCCCCAGCTGTTTATCCTTTCTTTGCAATTAGAACAAACCAGTAAATGCTAGAATTAAACAATTCTGTTCAAATCCACTAGTACAGACTTTACATCTGCCTGTTCTTCAAAACACAACTTGATGAGTGTATCCACATATTAAAAAATAAACAAATAAGAAAATATACAGCTCAGCCAACAATAACCCCTTGGACCACTAGCACCCAACAGTTCAAGCTCTTTCTATTGGATCATTTACAGGGTGGAAATCTAAAAAATTCCATCATGATTTGTAAGATCTTAGAATACTGACAATCCATTAACAGAGGCAAAGGTGAACTCACAGCTTTCACATGGAATTCACAGGGAGGAGAATGATATAACTTTCCAGCGAGCAAATGTTGCTTTTTTGCTTCAAATTTCTGTAGCCAATTGCAACTGGCATCTCCAAAATACCATTTGTTATCTTTCTGGGAAAGACTGATCCCTAGAGAGACAGATAACTGCAAAAACTTTCAGAAACAGATCTGCAGGGCCAACGGAGTCCAACAAAGCCATGGTTGTACTCATAGCAACAACACAGTAAGGAATACCACAGGGAAAAAAAAAAAAATCTTTAAACAGCAATAAAGGGATCTGTGCTCTCTGTGCTCTCCCTAAACTCCCAGTGATCTACCACAGAGAGGATGTTAGAGAAGCAGGAGGTTTCTTGTTGCATACAGCAGAATAATAATGCCAATTTTAAGGACTTCCATGTGGAATAGAAGATATCCAGGAGATACTTCTGTCAAAATACCAGCACCACCAAGGCAGATAGTGCAACAATTAAGTTCAGACTGCACACATCAATGGGCTACCCTGTAAGTCAGTCAGTACTGAGAGAGATTTCAGAATGAAACTGACAGCAACAATTTTTTTCCTAGGCAATCACAGCATAATCTATACAACAGGAATCTAAATACTGCAGAGGCACCATTCAGATCCTAGTGGCCATAAATCACAAACATGGGCTGAAGTCAAGTAGTGTCTTTTTCCACATAAGGCTAGTAGGAGATTTCTCAGACCAGCATATTTCCTTGTCCAGCAAATGGAGACACTAACAGCAGATTCTCCAACACAAAAATGTATGTCTGTATGTACTCTTGCATTCTACGTGAAAGTCCTACCGTAACAGCAAAAGAATAGAAGACATGCCGGACCGCAGGAAACACAAGAGTGAATGTGACACTATAGTGCAGAGAAAACTTCCCATAAAGAAGGGTGAAAGCCTCTAGAGATCTTAACATTTTCCATTTAAAGTGTTCAGTTAAATACTCGTACAGATTAAAATTAAGCAGCACAACCCAGAAACCTCTAATCTCCAGGAGAGCTCACTTCATCTACAGTAAAGTGAAAAGTCACTGGGATGTATTCTGTCTTCCTCTTACAAAATGTACATTCTTGGCTGCAGCATTATTTTTGACTGGGTAAAGAGGGACATGACTTCAGAGTATTACAGCACTGAGGCACCGTTCTTGAAAGATACAACTCTGGATTCCAAGCTCAGCAGAAGCCAGAAACTCTCTTCTACACTAATGGATAACAGATCTAAAGCGTTTAATACAGGACAAATTCACTCTCATGGGTGTGTCACATCCAAGGAGCTCTGAAGTCTAAGGTCAATGCAGATGTACTTTGAAACCTTGAAGTGGCAGAGATTCAGATCCTCACTTGTGTCTTGACTTCCTGTTGCTTGTCAGGTTCTGCTGCCTCCCAGAACACAGGAGCAATGCATTGCTTAGTAGCAGTTCTCAGCCTGCCAGCTATCAGTACAAACAGCACGCTCTTGAGAAGCATTTAGATTCGGTCACTGAACATAGAGAGAAAAGCACAGACCACCAATTTAGATGGTCTGAATACCACTGGTTCAGATACTTACATTTTCAGCACTGTAACTCTTAAGTCAGATTCCTCAATGAGAATATAACTGTAATTTAGGTGACGATCACTGATCCAGTGAGCCAATGACTTTGTTAGAACTATAGTCCTGCTGAATTCATTGATAACCACCCTTCAATCCCGTTTCCTAATGATTTTCAGTCAAAGCAACATTAAAAGCAAGGGAAGTACTTTGTCACTGTAGATAATCTCCAAGCACGTCTTGAATCCACAATTCTCCAATGCATTAGTGTACAGGTAGAGAAACAAAAGATGAATAGTTAAAGATCAGGAAGTGGTAAAGAAGTGTCCATAACCTGGGTAATGAGAGCATTTTAAATATATCCCACACTTGTTTATTTCAAGAACTTTATTAAATGCACTGCAGCTCTTGATTATTAGCCCCCTTAAAATCGCACCTATTATTCAACTCGGTGTTGTACAAGTCAGTCATATTTTCTCTTGGAAGTAGATAGAAATAGAGCCCAGTTATATGACCATAAGGAAGGTCACTTTATCTCTGAAATTAATCACTTCAAGTGCTGATCTCCTAGTTTACAGTTTTCAATTACTCTATTATTTATCAAGGATGTGAGTGGAACAGAATTCAGAAGCCTTACGCTGCTGTCAGAAGAGCAGAACAAAGCTATACATCTGGTTCTGAGTGGCAACACCCGTATGCCTCAAATCTTTCTTAACATCCACGCATAAAGATATCCAACGGGAAGGTCTAGCTTGCTGAGATATACATGAGAGAAGGCATCATAGGTTGTACCTTAAGAGACAGTCGAACTAGCACCTGAGAAGAATGCATACCAAAAAGGTTGTGATTTTTAACATTAAGGATAAAAAGCAAGACTGCTTAATTTGACAGAAGAGAAATAATACTCAAAGACAACAAAGGGGGAACTGATTTATTGAAGGGAGGAGCTGTTAGACAGCAGATAACAGCCACTCTTATCTTTCAAGACAGAGCCACTGTGATGTCCAGCTTCACAACAGGCACAGTTGTAATGCTAGAGACACAAGAACTCATTTTGGGATGGAAGGAAGTACTGTGGACAATATATTACTTGTCATACAGATGGAAGTAGAAAAGGACTATTCACATTAGTCATTTCTGTGAGACTCATCAATTTACATCTGGCAAAGAGGTGAGCTACATCGGCAAGTGGAAATGGGTTCATCAAAGTAGCTGAGTGACTTTCTGAGTTGCAGTAAACTTTGCACTTCTGGTTCCTGTGATGTTTCCTACCATCCATACCTAAATGCTGGCTGAGTACTTCCTACTTCTCTCCATGTGTCCTCAGCATCTTTTTCACTACCTGTGGAACCTTTGATTCCTGAGCTAGCTTTGCTCCTTACCAAGCAAAGTAGTCTCTCTCTACAATGGTTTGCCAGTAAAGGTAAGCTCAGAAAGAGCTCCTACATAAGCAATCTCTTTTTAATACTAATTCAGAGAGGATTACATATGGGAAGAACAAAATCATTGTCCTTACACTTACCACAGTAAAGCAAAAAGTCACAGGCTTAGCCGTACCTATAGACAACCCCACAACTCCTGCAGCATTACATGATCAGAATGGAGTGACAATATTTGAACAAGTGTGTGTGTGGGAGGTTCCCCCACATCCTTTCTACCAAGGCCTCACCAAAATTAAAAAAATTCACTAATTGATCAGCGTAGACACGGTAGAAAAGCATTTCAGGAGGAAAGTATGCTTCGTTAAATGCACGATCCATTTTTCTTCTGATAAATTCTCGTTTCTTCTGAAAGGCATACAGCAAGAAACTGAATGTTGATTTCTCTAGGCCATAACTAAGAACAGCTATGTCTTCCTGCTTTAAGGTCTGTACAGCTACTAAAAACCTTACTATCATTTGGTGCTTACTCAGGTCAGTATTATGAACCTTGACTTTGCCAGGTATGTCTTTATGGATGTATGTATTTTTAAAGTTTTGAGAACGAAGATAAAAGCAATCACCACTCACTATACTTTAAAAATTGTTAAATAAAATCTTTTCCATTAACTACTTTCTATACAGAGTAGTCAGAACAAAAGGTAAGGCTACAGACTACTGGCAGCAAGAAGAAACTTGTGCGAAGTTAGCTCCACAACGGCCATTATAAACTCTGTACAAAGTATGAAGATAGAGCACATGCAAAGACAGAGCTAATGCTTTGTCATGACAAGGCCTCCCACTGGAAGGCAACTCAACTTTAAGTAGTGCACGATCATCAAATCTATTGATTTAAACAAGTATCAGCAAGCTGCTATTTATAGTAAAGTCAAAATTATATGTTAACAAAGGATAGCATTATCAAGATGTTAGAAGGTATTAATATCTCATCAGCCCTTTGTGTGAAAGTGCCTTGCATTAAAAACAGGTATTCATTTTGAGGCTGACTTAGCAAAAGGAGTACTTAAGAGGAGATAGTGGGGGAAGCCAGCTCATGAGAAGCCACTACCTTCATTTTGGAAGTATCTGGCTTGTCTTGTCATAACAGAACAGCAGCGGGGAAAATATTTTCATTTTGCGTGTAACTATTCAACTACAGACACATTTGGGATCTTTACGCCTTTTGCAAGTTACTCTACAAACACAAGAAACCACAGAGATGCCAGATTGTAAGGACAGACACATCTGTTAATAGTATTAGTAACATGCTAATTCCTTTCCTAACTAATACACTATCTAACTTAAAGTGCTGTTCACAGAACACACGTTACAGTAATGAGAAAAATCTCTTCACAGAACAGAAAACACACTTACTGCAGGCAGTTGTAAAAACAGGTCTATAAAGAATATGAAGCAAGTCCCAAGTGTAACATTTAATAACAAGATGCTCATGCATACATTATTCCATTATACGTAAATATTAAATTCTTTCCATCATACATGAAATCAGCTACAAGTGTGACCAATGTTGTTTAGGAAAATAGGAGGATGGGATGGTAACTGAAATAAAGCTACTTCTGAATGCCACAAAATAAAATTCTTACTTGGGTGAAGGTCAAAAACAAAATTAAAGCTGTTATTAAGAAAATACCTCAAGGATACTACAACTTCTGCAGAGCCAGTCATCAGAAAACTAGCACATGTGAAATTGTTATAATTCAAAATTGCTTTTGAAGTGTATAATTGGAATCAAGAGTTTCTCTGCAATTATTTATGAAGAGAAAGTTTTAAGTACTCTGATATTTACATTTGGCACTTAGTACTTACATAAGCAATTGACTTTTCAACAATGCTGAACAGCCATTAGATTCTAACTTAATTAACGTCTCCCTTAGTTCACCTCAAGGTTTAATATAAATTGCATTGCACGCCAACGACATACAAAAATGAAATTGCTCTAGCGCTTAAATGAAGATGACTAAGTTGTCATTCTCAAGCAGTTTTTTTATAGCATCCACCAAGCTATAATACAACATAAATAATTCTTGAAACATGCATATATGTTGACATGAAAATGCCCCTTCTTAACTATTAAAAATAGATCAGATTGATCTAATATGTTACGGGGTGAAAACTTCCAGATAAGTCTTTTCACACAGAAAAGGGAAAAAAAAAAAAAAGTCTGGAAAACAAGTAAAACTCACTCTTCTGTTATAGCTTCATGATTTGTCAAGCCAAAGTTTGGCAAGGGATCTTCTATCTTGGGAGCCTGGGGAACATTTAAAGCTGGAGTGGTCTTCGAAGCAAGAAGTGCTCTTTTTTCATCTTTCTCAAGTGCTTTTCTTTTCCCACCATTCTGAAAATATTCTCGGCATACACTGAAAAGACAAAATGAAAAACTCCCCAGAAAAACAGAATGCTATTTTTGGTCACTACTATAAATAAGACATAAGACGGAGGTTTAAGACATATAAATGCTGTCCACTTTTAAACAAATCTAGGTTTTACTGCAATTTTGGTAAATCAGCACTAGGAAAGATGTGATACTCAAAGACATACTTGAAGTTGAGTGGTTATTTACTTCCAAAAATTAGGCCGTAAGTCACAGCTGAGTAAATAGATTCAAAACAGTTTTATCCGGATAGACTTTTAGAGCAAGAGAGAAGTCTTGTCAGAATATCACCAGAGGTTAAACCTGAGGTGTGGCCTGAGCATCACGGTTCTTCACTAAGGTGCAAAGTGTTATTAACGAGTTCCCCAGAAATGTAGGGGCTTCTGAAATGTCTGTGTCTTGCAAGGCACATAATGTGGGGAAAAAGAAACATATTCCAGGCTTATAGGCTAACTTACACACACCAGTTGTTAACTGCAATTGAGTTTGCATGGGGTGTTTTCTGGTTTTAAGTAAAACATCTGCAGTAGCTGTATTATTGCGGAAGACTTATTTTAGCTTTCAATTTTTCCCCATACTTATTTTTCTCATAGGAACCAGAAAAAAAATAATCTAGTCATACTTAAACAGAAATGTTAACCAGTTTAAAGGAATGAATGTTATCAAAAAAAGTTAAATTGCACCGGCATACTTCAACCAGTAGTCAACATTAGTGTATGAAAAGCAAGTACTATGTTCGAGAAAACTGAATTTAGTCCACAAACCAGAACTAGAATTGGAAACAATTTGTTGCTGTGAAATTAAAAAGCCTGACTCACTCTGCACAAAGCAGTATTTTTAATTAGATGCACCAGTCAAGTATTTGCATGGAAAGTTTAACAAAAATAGTACTTGTTTGAATGATGTTTACGATGCTTTCTTGAAACTCACTCAATTTTCCTCTAACAAAGCTGCAGAGGTTTGAAGGAAACATTCCAGAAAGCATAAATTCAAGTGTAGTCTAATAATACCTTATACAATCCAGGATCAAGAAAACATACCAGCACAGTATTTCACATCAGAGATTCAGCAAAGGACATGGTGGTATAATGGTGCATTAAATCACAAAGAGACAAGGATTTGGAATACACAGGCTTTATCTAAGGGTCAGTGATATTATAGGCACCAAATATATCCAGCCCCTCCAACATGTAAGATGTAAAGAAAAAAAGTCATTAGAGTTGAGTTTCTTAAAGGGCAACACACAATTAAACAAGTACAGATAGGAGTTGCTTTACTCCAAGCTGGTAGGAAATTGTCACCTTGAATCAGTAAACATATTTATAGTAGCACATTATGTCCAGATCATTAATTCTCGCTGTGAGGAAGAAAAAAAAAGTTTTCCTGGACACATTTCTGTGCTGATGTACTCACAGAACCTCGAGATCAAAACTGACCTGCATCTAATAAAGTCAAAGCACAAGCAAGTTTTGTTTGCTCAAACAGGTCCTAAACATAGAAAGTCCAAAATGCAGACAGTAACCTTAGAGCAGAAGACAGCTACATGAGAAATAAACTCAGTAACACTGTATTTATAATCAACAAGTTACAATTCCTCACTAACCAAAGTTATTTTCAAAACAAAGAGAAGCTAGGTGGAATAAAAAAATAAAATCCACATCTTAACAGTATGGAGTAAGACCGCCTGCAGAGGCATGAATAGCAGTCCAGGCTGCAATATTCCCAGATATAATAGATTGCAAAACTGTACCAACTCCATCCATTAGAGACTGCAGGTATGGAAAGCCAACAATTCCAAAATTAACAAAGTAGAAGGAGCCAGTCATTTAACTTAGCAGGAGAGAGATTAAAAACATCAGTAAACAAGAGAGAACCCTACAAACACACTTGAATTAATGCTGGTATGCTAATAAAAGTTGTATTTTCCACTATACTGTATTATTTGTTTAGAAGCATATGATTAATTTAGAACTATTTAGTTTTGTGTGTCATTTAGTCAAAGAAATGAAACTCAGAAGAAAAATATATTTTTCCTCACCACTTATCAGCTACCTTACTACTTTGTTAGCATCTTGCAGTGTTTTTATTTTTATCCTAAGTCTTTTTTTCTCATGGTATCTCTCAAAATATCCAGAATCAATGGTAGTTTAAATGGTGTTGCACTGTCATTGACACTGACAGTCAGAACACATCAAAAAGCTGGGAGAATGTGTTGTTTTTCCTCCTCAGCTACTGATGTTACCAACCTTTTCTAACTCACTAGAAGCTGGTGTGTTGCCCAACTTGATGCTTAATGAGCTGTTGCACAGGAGAACCACCTACTTGTGAAGTATACTATAAGCTCTTGTCACTAGAAACCATTTCTTCCTTACTTTTGGTACCGGTGCAAATCAGTATTTTTTCCATCCTTCTACCCCTTTCTACCTTGTCAAGTGAGTTCTCATAATTCGATATTCTTAACTGACCTTCCATGTCTGCACATAGGAAACTATCAAAGTCAACCATGAGGAGAAGCACCTTCTACTCATGGTTTTTTGCTGATGGACGGGGGGGCCAGAACTACAAGAAGGCCAAGGCTGGTTAAAATGCTTCATGTTCAGATCCCAGCCTGCACACCTGTGCAGTACCACACGGAAGCAAAAAACGACACAGAACACCCCACCAAACACAGCCATCCCAAAAAAACCCAACAGGCAACACTGCACTTCATAACCACTGAGGGTTATCTCCATTTTATACCTTTCTGAAGTTACAATAACTCTGGCAGGACTACTACACATTGCCCTTTTGGCTTCCGTGGCCTCAGAGGAGCTGTCTCTGTAGTCCTCTCATGGGAGCGGACCTGACACCTCCCGTGGGGTAAGAGTAAGCACGTGGGCAGTCACTGCTCAGTAGCTAACCAAAGGTTGTGTACTCAGTATTTTATCCCATGGTAACTTGGTCATGTAGCCACATGTCTAACTTCATGGCCATTAAAAGCCATCAAGGATCACACTGTGGGTTTGAATACACAGCTATTCAAAGATTCTACATTTAACAACTGTCTCAAGTAATGAACAGCACATCCCTTAATTATCTACAAAGAGAAATAAAATTAAGGAATCTATTTTTTAGATGTAATGTTTATAAATATGTTAAGGGTGAGTATCAGGAAGATGGAGCCAGGCTCTTCTCAGTGTCATTAAGCGATAGGACAAGGGGCAATGGGTTCAAGTTGGAGCATAGGAGGTTCTGGGTTGACATGAGGAAAAACTTTTTCACCGTGAGGGTGACAGAGCACTGGCACAGGCTGCCCAGAGAGGTTGTGGAGTCTCCTTCTCTGGAGACATTCAAAACCCGACTGGACACGTTCCTGAGTGATGTGCTCTAGGTGGCCCTGCCTTGGCAGGGGGGGTTGGACTAGATGATCTTTCGAGGTCCCTTCCAATCTTCATGATTCTGTGATTCTGTGTGATTTTATAATTCTGAGAACTGACATGGCTCTGTTTTTAACTGACATTGAAGCTTTCAGTCTTTGATGATACAGTATTAGCTCTACAATTAACGTACTTGTTGGTGAAGAATTGTGCAATGTAAATGCTACCTGAGCTAATACTACGGTTTGCACAAATTACAAAAACTACAAAATAAACATTTTGGATCTAAACTGTTTAAGTTTGCTGGCAGAGAAACCGGTGAACTGTCCAGTCCATGTCTTTGCTTTTCAAAAATTAAATAATTAAAAAATCATCTAGGTGTTTCCTCGGTGAAATCTGTTTTCCATACTTCAAATCTCAAATGGTAAACAACCTGTTCAAGTTGACTTCCCTGCTCTGCTGTTTGGGCTGGATGCGTATAGAAAGTTTCAGTAAAAGTCAGCATGAATACATATTCATTTGTTAATATTCTCAAGCAATGAAAGAGAAGCTTTGTTTTCAAGTACAGTGACCAAAACCAAGGGGTTCAATAAAATATATAATTTTAAAAAAAAGGAGGGGAGAATTGCCAAAGAAACACCATATGAAATTTCAAAACCATGAAAGAATAAGTAGTTAGTGCTCGTAAATTAGGAGATTATATTAAGTTCAAATAATTAAGTTTGTTAACTATAACGAACAAGTAAATTAAAGCTGATATGTCAGGTTTTATCGTGGCAAAAAGCAGTTTCTGGTAGCTGTTATCAATGTTTAAGGCTTTCAAGCAGATAGTTTTACAGGCTAGGAAATGACACAGTCTATCTCTCTCCTTATGCTTTAAAATTTCCTTTAAAAAAAATGAAAAGGTGAGCTTGACTTATGTTCCTCACAATATTTACTAACCAAAACCTAATACTGAAGATGATGTTCAGTGAAGGTACAGAGAAATAGCATACTTCCCTTCAGAGCTGCGAAACCTTTCTCCCCTCCTCCTACACACTGAGGAATAAGTTTATTAATGCCAACTGACAGAGCTGCTGGCCTCAAAAAAGTGTAAACTCTTCTATAGGTTTAATCCATCCATCTCCCAGCCTCCCAAGAAAAAAAATCAAGGAAGGAAGAATTCTCAACTTCCCTTGTACACATTAATCATACCTAGAAAAGCAGAAAAGCCTCCTCTGGACTGGAAAATGTTTTGCTATTGTCGTGCACACCCATCTGTAGGTTAAGGAAATCCTGTATTCAGCATAAGCGAGAGCACTGGTTTCTCAATCTAAAGTATTAGGGGTTTTTTTTATTGTCATAATTATGTTTTGTTAAACTTCAAGTTGAGAAACTTGCATAAATCTTTCCATTTTATTTTTCATACTTTGTCTCAGTTCCAGGGTTTTGAGACATTTTCCTTTCAAGAAACACAATTAAGTCTGTTATCAGATGTTTCTCTGGTGTTGCATCCACCCCTCCACCTCAAGCCAGCTTCTGGAGGCAATATCCTTCATCACTGGCAGATTCCAAGAATTTGAAAGTATCCAGAAGTTATCATATGATCACTGTTCTAATTAGCTTTAGAGTTCAGACAGATAGTTTTGTCAGAACCAAGTATTATTGTACAAACATGAACAATGAACATTAAGTCTTTTTTTCCATTTTGAAGTGTTTCCCTCCTTCTGTTTACTCCACCTCCTCCTCAACTCCATTCTCCTAAAAGTAAATTGCTCTAACTGCATTCAGCAAGAAAAGCTGCAAAACCATGTTGAAAGGACTTCAAACATTCATTCATTCAGTCTTCCAGACACAAACAGGATCAGCTTTCCAGCTGTCGCATAGACCTGTTATTCTCAAAGATCCTGTTAAAAATCACTTAACCTTCTCTTCCTTTGACTAGACAGCTCCAGTCAGTTTCTAGAAAAAAAAACCAACAAAACAACTCACAAGGCTTTTGTGGAAAAAATTAGTATCTTTTTTTGTCATTTCTTTATCTCTCTTGGACTTGAGCCGCTGTTTGTTATTTTTTAAATGCAGTGGCCAAGGTGATGTTTTGGCTAAGAGCAATACTAAATAAAGTCAGAGGAGTACTTTACAGATCTTGTGGACAATCTGATTAATATGCTCTAGTATGATATTTACCTTTATTGCAAAAGCATCCCATGATTCTTTCACATTCAGCTTGTGGCCTGCTACGGAATCCAGATGCTTTTCTACAAGACTGACAGAACTAATTACTTCCTGGCCTGTATTTGTATAGTTGATAATGTTTGGTCTAGTTAACAACACTGTTAATTTTAATCCTGTTCTCAGAGTGACAATTCTTTTCTGATTTATCTCACTTAAAAAATTAATAAATAGACTTTATTCTAGCAGATTGCTAATGAAAATATTGATTAGTAATGGATGTAGGGGCAGACACTGACAAAGAAATTCTCAGTAAACCAGATTTTTAAGATAAGCTTTTAATCTATTCTCTGCAAGATTTTCCAAACAATTCTGTGCTCACTTGACAGTGACTTCATCAAGTCTGTATTTCTTCAGTTTGCTCATGGAAAAGTCAAAAGACCTTTTTAAAAAAAATGCAGGTCTAAATAGTGCTTTGTCACGATAGCTATTTTTAAGTTAGAAGTGCAGATTTGGTTTTTTGTTATTTAAAAAACAGCCAAGTCAACACAAGTCTTAACACTGATGCAAAAGCAACAGAAAGAAGCAAACCTGCTGGTCTAGCTTATTCTGTTCTAACTAGAACCAGAACAGGCTGGTATTCATTGTCCCTACAAAGGTTCACTAGCCTATCTATGCCAGCAAAAATTAAGAGTTAGGACAATTAATCAGGGTAAACATCATCTTATCCCATTTTGATTTAAGTTTTGTGTTGTAATATAAATGAAATGAAGACATAACAGAAATGTTAGTTTCCAGATACCATGTGCTACTGTATTCAGTTTTCTAAAGATACACAAATAACATAAGGGAGAGACCATTGAGTGTTGCAGGCTTTTTACACCAGCACTCAGGATCTTTAGCCTGCAAGTGGAAAGGAGAAAGTTTTAATCCCTCTTTCCACCCCCCCACCCACCAAAAGTTATATAATGTCACATTGAAACAATAAAACTGGCCCTATACAATGCAGCATATGGCCATCAGCACAGTCTATCAGGTATTGCTTTCCATCTTTTACAGTTTCTAAAGTCTAGGTACATGCTTGTTTAAATCAACAACTAATGAAGAAGTAAAATAGCAAGTTTTATGTCATCTGGTTTAAGAACTAATATCAGAATAAGCATTTTTCCAGTGGCTTCAACTAAATAGCTAGAAAGAATTTCAAAAAGGGAACCCTACAAAAAATTTTTATTCTCAATCCTGAGACATACTCATGGCTTCTCTGGTGGTTCTGCATTCTCTGATTTACTTTATCAGATGCCTGTTTGTAAGAGAAAACAAGAAAAATGAAGAAAAGATGAAAACCCAACTTTTTATTTAAACGTGTGGAAAAAGACTTCTCAGTTTCAGATCTTGGAAAAGATAATTCTTCAAAGAAAAACAAAATAGCCTAGACTATCCTTTCTTCAGCAGCTATACACCAGTGGTTCCCAAGTATTTTCAGCATTCCACTTTCAAATTAAAGTTCAGCTCATACATCAGCTACCTTCCTGCTGTCATGGTGACACAGTTAAAGCATTGAGCAAAAGCTTTCAGTGGCGTTTCATGCAAGTCAAGATCTTTGGCATGCAATTATGCACTCAGACACAAGGAGGAGTAGCAACAATGGGACCTGCCATCTGTCTGGCACACCTCTTGGCCCTTTGAGAAGGAACAAAAAATTGCACAAAGTCCATCTGATACATTCTGGTATCTAGCCATCCAAACCTTGGTTTAATCCGAGACACTCAAAAATGAAAAGTACCTCTTCTTCTACTGACGTAAAACTCATGACCCTGTGGCTTTGCAAAATGAAAAGGTACGTGCTTTAATTGAAACTTTATACCGAGAGCATTTTAGTGTCTCTTACTGGGTATATTCTCTTCTTAATGTGAGTTCATGCTGCAAGGCCCAAACTGGACACTTATTTAAATGCTTACTTTGTAAATCTTGTAGGAACTACAAACAGAGAATGAATAAGACACAGAGCCAAGCAACTTCAATACACAGGCCATCAACTGTCCATGAGGAACACTATCCTGTCCTACAGGGTAACGGACAAGCTTGCCACAAGCTAAGGGAATACGGTTTAGCTGAAATTGCTTTGAAGTAAGCGCACACAGCTCTACTGAAAAAGTTTCACATAATAGTTGACAATCAAGTTGTAGGAAAATGACAAGCAATGTTCCAGGGTCCAGTACAATCAGTATTTTCACTGATAACCTGAACACTGGGAACAGTCAGTACTCCTCTTAACTGATCTGCGAACTACGCCAAGCTGGGGCGGGCTGAGGGGGGAAGATACTGCAAGAAATCACAGAATCAGTTAGGTTGGAAAAGACCTTCATGATCATCAAGTCCAAAAGTTAACCTAGCCCTGCCAAGTTCACCAATTAGAATTCAGTATGATTCAAGAGAATGTAATTTAATAAAATTACGATTTCCAGCATTTCCATAAAAATAACAAATAGCCTGTAAAAAAAGAAATGGGCAGCTGCAGATCACAAGTAAGCATATATCAATGCCACACCAATACAAACAAAAAACCCACCAAACAAAAAACCCACCAAACAAAAAACCCACCAAACAAAAAACCCACCAAACAAAAAACCCACCAAACAAAAAACCCACCAAACAAAAAACCCACCAAACAAAAAACCCACCAAACAAAAAACCCACCAAACAAAAAACCCACCAAACAAAAAACCCACCAAACAAAAAACCCACCAAACAAGGTCAGTAGCATAACAAGAGTTTACTACAACCTCAATAATATTTCTTGATTTTATTTATCCCTGACAAGGCATGAGGAATGCTGTATCCATTTTTGGGTGTCATTGTTACCAACTGATTCACCTCTCTCGTAACTGGGATAAGAATACATGAAACACATCCGGAAAAAGGTCTATAGAAAAACACTTAACTAGTTTTTTGGGTTTTTTTTAAGCTAAAGGATAAAAGATTGATACCTAAAAAAATGGTTTATAAATATTTAAGAGTCTGTTGCAAGGAAAAAGGAAACCAGCTTGTTATTACTTGCTCCATTTCCAGAAGCCACAGAACAGCTCGATCTGCCGCCAAGATGTACACTAGATCAACTGTTTGATAGCTGTTCCTCCCTTTTTTTTTTTTGTTTATGGGCTCAAAGGACCCATGTAATGAATTTAAATTTAGTGATACCATGCCTGCTTTTCTTTGCTGCCTATTGCTCATCACACTGCACTACTCAGCTGCGGGACCTACAGACGGGCACACAACGTTCCTTTTGGCCTGTCTGAAGTCATTCCCAAAGGACAGACCATTGATCAATTCTCCTCCCAGTTAGATTTCAGCAGTATTGTTTTATTCTGCTGTACAGATTTCCATAGTACGCCTTGGATGCCAACTGCATGTAGGAACCCTGAGTGACCAATGTTCTTCCTCTTTTAGGAGTTTATTTTCCTCAAGCATTAAAAAAGAGTTTACCTGAACTCACTTCATGACTTTACTATTAGGACAACCCAATAAAATTAGATGTTTATGACAGAGGAATTTTAAAGTTTAAAATCCATTTAAAACAAGTTTCACAGAGGTGAAAATCAAGATTAAGACTTGAAAATTAAGCATCAGATTTGCATTTAGAGATCAAACACTATTATACATACTAATCAAACCAAAGCCTTGAACATTAAACTTGAGCTACACTCAGTGTATTTCTTCAGTTTAGGTTCAGACAAATGTATTGAAAATTACTTCATAGGTTTACTTGCAAACAGCATCAGTATTTGAGGAAAAAAAAAATCTGTTGAAGATACTTTAAAGAAGGCCACCTTATAACAAAACACTTTGTAAGCTGTATTTCCTTACTAAGTTGGAACAGTAAGGAGGTACTTGTTTTAGGAAGCAGTAAATCACTAACATGTTACAGAAAAAACTTAAAAAACAGTGAAAAGAAAGCACAAAAACCCACTTAAGCCTTGTATTACAATTAATTGCAAGGAGAAGTATGCAACCCTGTCTTTCAAACGCATTACCTGCAGCACCACTCAATTCGGCCTTCCCCTTCACAAGTTCTTGCCCAGTGATTATCTGCAAGGTTTTTCATTGCCACAGCATATTCACACAGAGTTTCCTCATCCTCACAGTGCTCACGCCAGATCTTATCAAAGTCTCCCACTAAAAAAAAACAACAAAAAAAATTGCACATTAGATACAAAGTGTCTCATTATCTCCATGGCAAAATCCCCATCTTCCAATTAAAACAAGTTACATAATGCTCCAAGAGATTACTTTACCTGCATGAAACAAAAACAAGGTCCCCTTTCTTTAGTCAAAGACAGAATTCCAGGTCTTGGAGAAGGAAGGGGCTATCAGGTAGTTGAGAAACTAGCAATATTCTCACTATACTGATTTTGTTCATTTTGTTCTGGGAAATTCAAGTCCCTGGGAAGTTTTGCTTTCAGGTTTCTGTGCATGAGCATTAACAGGACAAACATTTTAAAAACGAAAGACTTAAAGGTTTCCCAGTAGCATTCACGTTCATGGCAAATACTGTGGATGATAATACATACAGAAATGCCAAACCAGAAGTTTAACCCAGACTACAGATTTCTTCAGGTACATTGGAAAAGGAATTCAAGCTTTCACTGATGTCTGCCTAATCTAGCCAGTCTCTCTGAGTTAGCTTCTAGGGGACAGTACTGAATAATCGAATCAACTACGGTCAGAAAAATCACAGATGAATTTGTCTGCTGATCCCCAGGGACAGATTTATTTTCATGCTTTTCACCTTCCTAAAAAGAAGTCTTGCAGGCTAAATTCTGGTACTTCAAAGTAATTAAACATGATGATTTTCCCTCTTTTGCTGCTAAGTATCCACTTCTCCTAGCTTGCTTTACATAATGTACTGCTAAACAAAAACAAGATAAATGCTAGTGGTGGCTAGCCACAATTCCTACTGTGGTTTCTACAGCATGCAAACCCTTGGTATACCTTACTAACAGGACACTTCTGCCCTAAGAAAGAAAAATAGGTGCTCATTGGCATGATCTTCACTAATTCTTTTCAAGTTTCTTAACCACAAATATGTATACACATCTAGTATAAATATATATAAATCTACAGAATAAAAATTATCTACTGATTGTGCACCTACAAGCTGATACAGCTAAAAACAAGTTTTCAAGAGCACAGCTTTACTCTAAGCTCTGACTCAGACAACCAACACACTTTTCACAATATGGTTCCAGAACCAGTTTTTGTAGTACCTTCATGTTATAAAGAAATATTTTTAAAGTGTATCAAGCATAAGCTAACTATTAATGCCTGCTACAGCCTGAAAGCAGCTTACAGTATGACCTGTCCTCTTCATGTCAGTAAGAGATTTCTAACTCACAATTTCTTTGATACACTGTCTTTTAATTAGCAGTTATAACAGAATTCTTTCAGGGGCAACATTTCCCCCCCTCCTTGGTGTCCAAAGTATTAACAATCCCTTGCTTCACTTACACCAAGACTGGGTTTGATGGACAAGTATAGACAGTTGCATACTTAGAAGATTTAAACCAACCATCCAGGTTACTCCCTATTTAAGTTTGGTTTAGGGATGTCACAGCAATTTTCTCTTCAAAAACAATCATCTAGCACACTGGTACCATCATTAAAATGAGTCATGTTTAAAGTTAAGCGTTTATGCTCCCTTGTGTGAGATGGAAGTTGAGAGATGGAAGGGAGTGGACATGACTTAGCTTTAAGAAAATAGGGAAGCTATGCAAGAAAATCACATACTCTGCTCGCTATTCAGCAAGCATACATGAGAAAGTTATTAGATGGGATAAAAAAAAATAGAGGATTATATTTGAGTAGGATCATTTGGGAAATAATGAGGGATACAAGTTCAGAAAGACACACTTTATCAGAAAAGGCACTAGCATGGTCGCTAACTGATCACTGGAGCACAGAAACACCAAGCTGCAGCCAGGGCCCTGCAGGGATTCCTACTGAAACTTGTGGGTCACTTTTCCAGAGCTTTCAGGAGAGCCTGCACAGAACAATCATGCAGGACAGAACATACTCTACCGACAAAAGAGAGCAAGAAAAGGTACAGATGGTGTCTTATCAGCAAAACGGACAAAACAAGCACCGCTCTTAGGAATATTTCTCTTGTTAGAGTGCAGAATCTATACAGTACCAAGCCAGAAAGCAGTAGCCAAGTTCAAAGTGTATTTTCAAAGCCAATTAATTCTGGTGCAATTTAGATAAAGTTTCATACTTTCTCTGCCAGAATACTCTGAATCTTACTGCATGCTCCAGACAACTGTGAAATGCTCGAATGACATGCAGTTACTAAAGTTTTGTTTGAAGAGTACACAGCTAATTAGAAAGGAAAAAAGTAAACTAGTGAACACTCACTGAGGGAAAGCATCACAAATACAAAACCACAAGTTTAATACTGTTGTTCTTTTAGTCCATTACTTCATTTGTTCTATTCTTAAGAAACTATTCTATTTCCAAATACCACTTTTCCTTAAAACTTAAGAAATAAGGCATCTGGGGAAGAAGAAATATGCAAAGACCAGATGTTCTTAACTAGCTAGTCCTTTCTTACTGCAAAGTCGCAATGCCTCTGAACGCTGAATCTGGCTCTCATAGCAATCCTTATTTTGTTCTTAACAAGGCAGAGATTTGTACCTCTCTGACAACCAGATGAGGGGCAAGAGAGTCCACAGATAAGGGATCTTAAATTTAGGTATATAGCAACAGATCCAGAGCTGACTACCAGCACTTCAAGACATGAACTTTGGGTTACAACAGAGCTGCCTATGACAGTAACAGCTTCTTGGCACTGAGCTGACAAGAAAATAAAATGGAACAATACAGACTATTAGGAGAGACATGCAGAACAAAAGTTAGAAATTAATCACAAAATAATTCCATCACACGTCCTATACCAAGTCAATTCTGTATGCATTTCTGGTTTGTTTTCATCTACCAATACAGCAGGTCTAGAGATACAGAAAATGGCAATGTGGGACAGATAACACCCACAGCTTCTATATGAGGAACACCTAAACAGAAGCAAGAAAAAGATGCACAAAAACGGAAGCGGACAGACTTCCACAAGATCACGAGTGACACAAGAGAGGTAAAGAGGGAACAACTTCTGGTTGTTTAAGAGGAGGAGACATTCATGAAAAGCATAACCGGGCAGTTTCAAAGCAAAAAAAAATTATACTTCTTCATGAAATGTATAATTAAGCTTAAAGTTCATGTAGGTGGGCAAGCTAAGGGAAGAAAATCCATGACAAACTCCGTATTTGAAGATGCAATTTCTCACTCAGGAGCTCCTAGACCATGAAATACTGATTTGTCAGCAAAGCAGTTGATTACAGTATTTTCCTGTGAAAATACTAGCAGGGTTGAACTAGATGATCTCTAGCGGTCCCTTCCAATCTCCTACCAATCTGTGAAATCACTGAAAGACAGAATGGTAAGCAAGTGATACTCCAGCAGAACTTCTCATATATTCTTGTCTAAGCACCTGCAGTTAACCCACTGTCAATACTAGGTTTGACACAATGCCCATTTGTCTGCCCTTTCCATAATGTAAGCTCCAAAACAACTGCAGATAAAGGGTTTTCCTAGGACACTGGCACCACTGTGCAGGGACTTTCAAAGAAGTATTTAAGGTCCAGTTTCCCTTGAGCAAATACCATGGTAGTGAGCTGTTTGGGGTTTTGCCCCCACATTCTTCTCCAGGGTGTGCCTTGAGAAGGTATAGACAGGCGCTTTAGCTTTACTTTGGAACTTTGCTCTAAGATTGAGTTGAAAATTCAAATAATGCTTCCTCTCTGTTGAGATCTGAGGTAGTGACTAGAACAGGTCTTGCAGCATCCAATTTGAAACTGATACTCAAAACATAGTAGAGCTATGTATTAAATTTTTCAAACAATACATTCTAATCCACTGTTTATTAATTTTTCAAACACTGCATTATAATCCATGTGCCAATACTGTATTAACTGTAGTGGAGTTAAACATTTATTTATGAATCACTGCTTGTGTAATCAAAAAGGAAGTAAAATATGCAGGAAGGTTTCACTGCAAAACTAATGGCTACTAAAGAAATAAGATAAATAAGATAGTGTTGAGCAATCAATAGTGCCGTAAATTAAATAGATAAAAACCCAAACAACCCAATCATTCTGTTTTATCAAGCAACAAAATAGTTAAATCACAGAGTTAAAGGTAGTATCTGCACCCACAGAACAAGTATTGTGATTACTGTTTTCCTTAATTCCCTTAGTGTCCTTCAGAAAAACTGTGCAGTCATCTCTGACAATCTCAAAACCAAGTACAACATACTTCATCCATCACCAAACAAGGTCTTGCATTCCAAAATTTAACTGACACCATGCACTTCTGGTAGATGCAATGAGGTTGTAGATCTTAAGCAATAGCTCCCCCCAAAAGAAACAGTTGTTTAAGATTTAAGGAAAATGGAATTAGAATAGCCATCCTTTCATTTTGGTAAGCTACAATTTTCTCAATTCAAAGCAACTTTAATAAAGGCAGCAGGGGGAAAAAAAAACAAAAACAAACAAAACCCAAACAAGGATTTGAAGTCTTGGCTACCTACATGCTAATAAAAATTGGTAATATAAAACCAGATTCATTCCACCACTACCTTTTCAACTACTTCTACTTAGCAGCACATTGCCTTCCTACATATACCTTTGATGGCCCTGGTAAGAGGAGAAAATAAGCTCAATACATTGACTAACACTGGAGGACAGAAGCAAAAGCCACATGTTCATTATTTGTACAACAGTATTAATAAAACTCTTTGAATTGCTCATTGTGCAAAGCAAACCTATCCCCACAATTAACAAGTGTCCATGACAATGCTAGATAATTTCAGATGACAGGCTGCTGGCCATAGCAACGCCTAGCAAGATCTTTGAGCTTTCTTTTTTGTTGCTGTTGGAAATGCACTGCAAAATGAAAGAAAATCCATCTCATTTTCAGCCTTTTCAGCCTGCCTCTCACTTACTTGCTGGAAACAGTAAATTACCTTCTACTTCTACATGCTAAATAGTAAATCAGAAAAAGCAACCTGACACTGTCCACTAGGCTAAAGCTGAAATCAAATTCCTATGAGTATTCAACAAAATTTCCTCATTAACAGTGACTGTTCAGTTGAAATTTAGCTGTACTACTAAATATCTGGATACTGTGGCAATGATTAGTGAAATTAATTACCTGAGGAATATCAGGTAATACTATGCTATTTACAACTTGCAGTGTATACAAGATAAACTAGAAACTTACAGAACATCTGTCTTACTAAAACAGCATAACCAGTATTTTTGTGAAAGACATTTGGTATTTTTGGCCCAGCTGTTTTCCAATTTTACATGTCTAAATACAGAACACGAACTTCAACTCGGGCAAAGTTCAAGCAATCAGAGCTAATATTTTTCTTCTCTTGTCTGACTAGTATTTGCTTTACTTTTCTTAGCATTCACCTGAAACATTTCACAATAAAATCTTTTTTTAGAAAAAAATGCAAGGAACTCATTTTCTCTATATAGCTCTTCTGTTCACATTGAAAGGGTTCATTTGACCACATGTGGATTTCTACATCTGACCGTCAGGTAAACTTCCTATCTATCTGTTTGCAGTAAACAAACTCCCAGGGTACAGTCCCTCTGCTACTTAAAGCATCTATTGGGGATGAGCTTGTATCACTCTGAAGAACGATCTGCATCTCCAATCTGACCTATATGTCTGATAGCTGCCACAAACAGTGGGGAGCCTATTTATGATAGTTAAAGCAATTACTGCCCCCAGGTGTTGGTTCTTTCTATTGGAAACTATCACCCCTCTCTCCCCCAAACCTGACTTTGTGGTGGACTATGTGCTGCACCTTAACACCACCAACTACTGATTTTGGAAGATTTGTGCAAACACAGGAGCAAAAATTGGAAGGAGCTGAGGCACAGTTATAGATTTCATTATGCTGACCCTGCAATAGGAACACGATCTGCCCCATCAAGGCGATAAAGCAGCAGGGAAGGAGGTTACATATAGCTGTTTGTTCAGTGCATGCAAGCCTGTGCCATATCCAGTGGGTTTTCAAAATCTGTGGGCTAAATGATACCAATGACTCAATGCCCCAAACTGTAAAATATTACAGGATTTCTAAGGAAAGTTTCACTGCAAACCTGTGGTGTGCAAACAGTAAGGGCAATCATATCTTAATGCTTGTGTCATAAAATAGCATCAATTTCAATTTAATGACATTTAGTTTCTATTGCTTGAAAATCTAACAATTCATATTACAAAATGTCCCACTCTTCCAAGAAATGAATGCAAGTGTGGAAAGACAAATGGAGATCTTGAAAACTTCGGCTTATTTCTACAGTAAACCAGTTATATTTAACAAAAAGGAGTAACAACTGTTCACTTATCTTGTGGAGTTCATGACAAAGTTTTCCTGTCCTGTGAAAAATGCCACTATTTCAAAATGTTTCCTGTTTCACATCAGGAAGAACTTAAGCGCTCTCAAGGTTTTTCATGAAAAACATGAGAGAGGAAGAAACCATAAAATAACTGACTTCAGAACGACACTTCTCACATGAATGTCTAAACCACTTACCTATTCAGGCTGCTCACTACTGTCAGGCAGGGTCCTGTAAATTCTTCCTAGCTTTCTGGATTTAAAAACCTCTTAAGAAAGTCGTCATCATCAATTGCTTTGACGTTTCAAGAAATCTTTCTTTTACGGAATCACACTACCACCTAGAAGTGTTTCTGTCAGCTTCTGTGATCCAGTAACTAACATGGGGACAAGCACCAGGTCTGTGTGATTCTAAGCCTGAACAGTTTTAACAGGTGTATGGAAGGAGGAATGAAACATTTTTGTGAACATACAGCAGAATATTTCATAAAGTACCTTTACAGATACCTCAGAAAACTTTTTCTGCTTGTACTCAATACCAGATTTCCAGGGAGAAGTAGAGGATCATCTTTCCAGACTCCATACAAAAAACATCTATAACTGGGGGTCATGCTGCACAGAAAACGTTACTTAATATAGCTCTGCATGACTACAAAGGTAATAGAAAAATTGGAGAGTTAAAAAAGGCTGCCACAGGGATTTTTTTCACAGTCAAAATTAAACCCACTTGGCTGCTATAAGCAACAGGAAGCAAAAAAAAAAAACCCCCAAAAATCCCCAAGTATCACATAGCAAATGTTCAATAGATCACGTCCAGTGCCCTACCAACCACTAAAGCTGCTTTTACAAGCTTGTCAGGCTTGACAGACATCAGCATAGGTGCAATATATGCAACATGCACGCATATGTGCAACCCATACAACATGCCACATGCTGCAGGTGCCACAAAGATGCACAGAGGAAAATCCTGTAAAATCTGGGGTCACCTATGGTTCCAGACAACAGAAGCAAGAGACTAAAACAAACTTTTTTTCCCCCATGCCTATGTTGTAACAGGCTAGTACAAGAAATTACAGTCTCATGAAAAACCCTAATTTCTGTACTTTCTAAGTGCTTGTGTCAAGCATGCGAAATCCTGAAGTTTCTCTTAAGTGTGTAAGGGAGCACTTGAGAGCTGTTTCAGCTTTTGGATTTTACCCTGGTATGTAAGGTAATTAAGATTAAACTAATCCATTTGGATGGGAAACAGAAGTAAAACTGCAGAAAAACATGAATCTTATGCTAATGAGACACACTCCTAAGTGAACGCATTACACCTCAGTGTGCTTTGTCTCCCTTAAGACAGTCATCTTCATGAAGAAGACAAAGTTTATAGCCTAACCTGAGGAATTAGGTGACATGATGATGACTAAACTTTATTCTAGCAATTCCTTAGAAAGTGCAAAAAAATTGTCACGATGCATCCCGAGTTAAGAAATACTGCTTTTGCACTTCTACAAGTACACAACTTCTTCAGAAACGTGTTAGCTTGCAGTTTTGAAGCACATTGTCACTTTTCCACTGGCTCATCTTCAAAAAAAGAGGGGAACCATTGTGGAAAATGAAACAAAATTATAACAACAGTGCCAGTTATAAGCAAGTCAGATAATACACTGGCTTGCCTTTTACAATTGCTCATTGAAACTCAAGGCTTGCTAACATCAGCAAGGCAAATGAATTCTCAAAGAAATCAGCTTATTAAAATCAAGTCTGTGTAACTTCTATCAACAAACATCTCAGTGTTTCAAGAAAGCATCTATTTCCCTTCAACACTTCTAACAGAAGACAGTAACTTAAGATCATATTACAATACCAAGGGCTTTCTTAGACTTCTCCACCCTGTGCAATGTAATCATATAGCTTCCAGAAGGATACTCCACATGCTTTTTCCTCTACCAACAAAACTAATAGGCAATCCTACTATAGTATCTACATACAAAGCACCAAAGTCCATGCAACAGCAGTTCCAGTACTGTGTGCTTATTTAGACAAAATGGATACTAGCTTCACAGAACTCTAGTAAACGTGAGAAGAGGCAGAGTTAAAAAAAAAAAAAAAGACCAAACAAAAACCAGACAATACAATATTCTGGAATAATACAGACAGCTCTTTTTCTGTTTCATATGGAGGTGGATGCACTGCACTGTGGAGACAAGAGGCTTTCCCTGTAAGCTGTAAGCATATAACCAAGAGTGCATTTTTTTACCTTTGCTTTTTCATACCCAAGTTGTAATTCAATTTGTACTGAGAAATTACATGATTTACTGCCTTTTTTTTTTTTTAAACTTTTCTTCAGCGAACTGTCAACTTTAATTTTGTCAGGGTAATGTACTTGCCAGTCAGTGTCTCAGAGTATTAGAAAACAAAATAAACAAAAAAAAAGCCCAAGGAAAGATCCTTCAGAGGTCATGCACGTACTAGTATTACAATTTCAGAATGATATTAAAGGCATTTAAGGAAGAGATTCTCAAGTCTGCTTTCAGAAGTACAGAGAAACATACAGAGAAAAGACTCCAACAATAAAATTCTGCAGCTGAAACAACCTAATGCATGACGTACTACAACTACTACTAACTAGGAACTTGTAAAAATGACCTACTATTGCATGAATAGATAATAGGTGGCACTCTCCTTGTTGCACAGATGTGATGTGATGAACAGTTTGGGTTTTAACTCCCCCATGAAAATACATACAATGTAGCTAATTTAGAGTGACTACAAAAATCATTGTAAAGTTTTGACTAGCACATGATTTAGAGGATGTATAAAGTAAGCTGAGTACCATTTGCTCTTTTGTTTAACCAATTACACTGAACTAAAGATAAAACACAACTTAGCCTTGCATACTAACTTGCTTTTTGCTGAGAAGTAGGCTTACATAGACTTCCATATAATTTAGGCTCTAATCTAAAAAAATTGAGTTGCTACAGAGATTGCTCATATTTTATATTTTTAAAGCTAGTAGTGCCAGTGTTTGTCTGTCCCAAACTGCAGGCACTCTGAAATAACAGAGACATCTGAACCGCTCAAAGCTGGGCTCTTTTGCCAGGATTTGACTGTTAAAACACACTATGTTCCTTTAAATGTCAGGAGAACAAGGGAGATCCTCCCTTCAGTTTTGGCTAACCGAGGCCAAAATAAACAGTGACTCTTGATCAGTGCCTACACAGGTAGATATATCTGTGCTCAAATCCCATAGACAGGCTCCCGTGGAGGTGTCTGATGAAAGCAGAATGACCTCGTTACTTGGACAAAAGTGTCATACGCAGACATAGAGGAGAGGGAAGAACTAGCGCCTACAACAGAAAGGGTTCCCGTTTCTTAAGTGTCCTTCTTGAGGTGGGCACCAGGTTAGCAAAGAGCTGTGGACTCACTGAAAGAATGAACGGGTGAGATTTTGTAACCAGTCTTATGGAGATTAGGCAGATCCTCACCATTGACCTGAGGAGACTAAAACTTTCAGCAAAAAAAATAAATATCTCAACTCTGACACTCATCTGAAAGAATTTCTGGGAGGTTTTAAGCATTCCAATACCACCCATAAGAACCTTGCATAAGAGCATTAATGCTGATGACAAAGTAGATTTTTCAAGGACTCGGGAGTAATTTATAACAGCTTTTCCTCAACTCTTTTACTTGGTGCTCCAGCCTGAGCTGTTTCTCCACATCTGAAAGACAGGAGGCACAAACAATTCGCAAAGACCCGTGCCTCCCAGACGACCATTCAGTCCCTCTCGGCACTCATGCCCCTCTGTCCTCCCCAGTCCGGCAGATTCCCAGTCTGGAAAACGCTGCCGTGCGACTGGGAAGCTGCCTGTGGCCAAAGGCCTCGCTGCAGCAGCCGTGAGCCACTACACGCCACACGGAGCGGTAACGCGGGGCCGCACGGCCCCCAGCCCGCACAGAGGTGCGGCACACCTTTGGCCAAACGCACGTTTTCACCTCGCAGCATTATCCGTGCACACCGACCCTCTCCTACATTCCACGGGAAAAGCTCCTAGAGATGCGCCCTCAGCACCCCCGAGACACGAAGGGGTCTCCGCGGCCAGGAGCCCAGGAACAGCGTCAAAACCTCGGCAGACCCGACCGGGGCTCCTCGGCGGGGCTGCGGACAGCCGACGGCAGCGGCGCCCCGGGGAGGAGCAGGAAGCGAGCCCGGCGCTGCTCCCAGCCACCCCCCCCACCGCCGACACACCCCCTTCGG
>VWZZ01003821.1:188684-260531 GCA_013399095.1 Psophia crepitans | reverse complement strand
AGGCGTGAGCGCCGGGCGCTGTGGCAGGGGGCATGCGCGGCCGCCCGCCCCGCCCGGCATGCCGGGAGATGGAGTCTGCCACAGGGCCGCCCCGCCGCCACAGGGCCGCGCCTCCGCCGGGCGGCAGCGGGGCTCGGCAGCGAGACTGCACGGAAAACCCGGCGGCGTGTGGCTTCTCTCGGCCTTAAGGGCACGGTAGTTGGCCGCGCCCCGGGCACCCCAGAGGTGTGGGCTTGGTTATTCCCAGCAAAACTTAACACACCCCACGTCTGGGGCAGGTCACCCGGCGGCGCTTAATAAGCTTGGGGGAGAAATTACATGAAAAGAGGTTAAGGGTACAGGGGCAGCACGTCTTCCAAGGGGGGGCTCCTCCATCCTGCTGGTGTTTCCCCAGCTCACGCTGCCCCAGAGCCCCCTGTAAAGGCCTGGGTGTGAATCCCTCCCAGGCAGGGTGGTAAAACCCATTCCCAACCTACGAAAAACCTTGCGGAAGCAAACTGAATTCGAAATCAGGTGAAGCGAACCTTGGTGGGTTGGTGTCCATGGTTTGAATGCAGGCATTTGAAGAGTACAGGCAGCCTTCGTGGAGCTGCCGGGCCCCTTTCTCGGCAGAGTACAGGTTTTGACGTTATTTGGGTGGAAATACGCTGCGGGAGTGGGAGCAATGCCTGCAGCCAGCCACACTGCCCCAGGCGTTCAACTGCCCAGCTTCAGCCGTTCACCAAACCCAAAGTACTTCAATCCTCTCTTGCAGTTGTCGCTGGAAATAGAGTAGGCAAACCCACTCCTCTCGAGGTCACGGCAGGGAAATCTGCCATCAAGTTGCTTGCTTGTTTGACTTGGCCAGCAGCAGCTTATCATCTTCTCTGAAGGTGCTCAAAAACATTAAGGAGGTAATTGCGGCTACAATTAAACCAGTGACAAATCTGACTTGGGTAGGGTCAAGATTTCATGCTGATGAGAAGTCAGTGACACATGCGGCTTCACGCAGTGGGGTGTATGACAGGTCCTTATCAGCACCCTGTCAGTCCTGCAGAAAAGATTTTAGAGCTCATCACAGAGCAGTGTTCTGCTTTTCCGATAAACTTCTTTTTGAAAGTGCAATTATCAAGACAAAACAGCTATGTCCGAACAAAAGCTTTTCATTGTTATTGACTGCAAAGACATTCCTTTTTCACGTCACTCTGAGCTATGTAGGCAGATGCTGCATCACACGCATCGCTCTGAAAGCGGGTTGCGCGTTATGAATAAAGGTCCAGCTTTTTCAGTAGTGTTATTTTTCGGTAAGTGCTTAAAAAGCTTCAGCATAGTTTGGATCTTCCATCACTATATTTACACACCGTTAAGTATTTTATTGTCAAAGTATTTCAGGTTGCTTTTTTCTTCTCAAAGTACATGAGAATGATGGAAGGAGAATTTAAATTTTTGCTACTGACATCAGCACTAAGAAAGGGAAAAGAATTGTAGTGATTTAGTTATACTTTCAATTACATTTTTCTTGTAATTTTGAAAGTGAAAAAAAGAGCTTCTGTTAATTAAAAAAATACCAGTATGTATTAATTTTACTTTGACTTGGAAAACATCTGAAAAACAGCTTCTTGTATGTGTTACTGTATTTCATATTCACCAAACTGATCCAGGAAGTTGAATCTGAATTAGAAAAAAAACTTGTTGCTGGGGTTAATTGTAGCTTTGTGAAATATTTCTGTTTCTAGTTTTATGTGCAAGTCCACAAGAACCTCTTGGTTAAGGGGCAGCCTACACGGTGGTTAACGTGTCCTCAACTTCTACATTGTGTAGGATTCGGGGAAGCACAGGATGAAGAGGAAAAGCATGAGCCAGTCTTCTGTGTGTGGTGTGATCCTAGGAGAGCAGTGAGGAGCCTTCTCAGAAGAGTGTGGGTACCAGGGTGACAGAAAAGAGATGGAGGCATTTGGAGGATGCCTAACAGATACTGCTGTGGCATCAGCCCCCACAGTCACCAACCTCCAGACTCAGAAGTGTAGGGTACACGCTCAAAATATGAGTGTATCTGTGGCTTGGAAAATTGGAAATCTAATTGTAGAATTGGAAAATCGCGGAGAAATTGCACTTGTGTGAAATATCTTCTCTCAGAATAATAATAAAAAGTTTTTGTTTGAATGGTGTTATCACTGTTGTTTTTTTTCAGTTTTACTGAAACTAACAAAGTAGTTTTAAACACAAAGTGGTTTTAATTTATCACAATTATTTCAAAACTTACAGTATTAATATTAGACATATTTTGTTAGTATGACTTTACACTGTACAGTTTTTACATGACTTTTTAGTAAAAGTTAATGATGCTGTTGCTTTATGTTTTCAATGTTTTTCAGATATTTTAGAAATATGTCCACAAGGGAAAGAATCCAACTCAGTACTTTAATGCACAGATTTCATATCTATGTGTACAAACTATTACTAACAAATAGGAAATAGAGAAGTATCAAAATTTTAACATTGGTTCTATATGAAAATAGATCAAGATATAAAATACAGTCTTCCTTCTTCAAGAAGTAACTTAGAAGTTTAGTTTCAATAAGCAAGTAAATGGCATTTACCAGGTGTCAAGTTTTTCCAGGTTTGTTCCTGGAAATGGAATGAAATTTTCCAGGTTTGTTCCTGGAATGAAATACTTGAGGAAGAGGCCTTATGCTTTCAGGACACACAGATACTTACCTCAGAATATGTGGTGAGAGTTGGCTCCCAGCAACAGACTCCAAATGCAAAGCGATTGAAGGAGGCGCTTCCCCAGAGCGCTGCGTGGAGGTACGAGGGGTGATGGAGCGGGTGATTAAAGCAGGACCGGTTCTGGCAGGCCTGGAACTGGTGACCCAGTGCTCCTTCCAAGAAAAACATCTGTGCTCAATACATTTCTTGAACACAGTACAGGAAGAGTCAAGGAACAAATGAAGATTAACATAAATATTCTGATTGTCCCTGAGGCATGAGAGCAGAATGAGCGATAAGGATGCGTGCACTTACTCCAAGGGGCTAAGACAATAAACTACCTGCGTCCTGATGGGAACAATGGAGTTTGACCATCTGGGAAAGAATCGTTTTGAGCAGCTGGGCTTACTATGTTGAATGTAGAAAACGGCCAAACAATTCTCTGTGTATTAGTTACTTAAAAAAAAAAAAAAGCCAATTTAGGGCAGACTAGAACAGTTTCTTTTGACATTTCTGCAATATTTCAGTGCCCATCAGTATTCATGAATAGCTTTAGAAACAGAAGTCTTGATTCACAGGCTGGGAGGAGGAATAACCCCAGCCCTTTCCAGTACTCCAATGGCTGGAACATTCACTGAGGACGTGGGAAAACCAGTTCACGTCCCTGCTTTGCCCGAGGGGATCTGAACCCACATCTTCACTATGAGATTATACAAAGTGGAAGTGTTCTTCCTTCCTGAGGGAAGGGTGACAGCAGCCTATATTTTCAGTCTTTCTCCCCAGGGAAACTGTGGAAGAAAAGTAACATAAAAACTTTCTGAGTTGCACAAATCAGTAGTGCTCTGCTTCCATCTCTATTTCAGTGGTGCTTTTGACAACTGAGTCTTCTCAGCCTCTTCTTCTCTTCTATCAAGAACCAAAAAAATGACACAGCATCAAAGAGAAGAAACCTTTCTAGGCAACACTCTCTCTCCAGTGTGATGACATCATAAGTCTCTAATACAATGTAATCTGCAAAAATATTACCATGTAATGATTTTAATGGAATACTGAGACACTGTGGTAATTTAAAAGGAATAAAAGGTCCTCTGTGAGACACAGAACTGTTTTACTATGTGTATTCAAAGGGAAGACAAAGAGGCAGCAGCTTTGCTTGAATTTAAGATTTTTCTTCTTCATTAATTGTGGAGTCCTACGAAAATAAGATAATTTGCTTTAAAAAGTGGGAGTCACATCCCTGAATTTGCACTGAGGCAATTACTAAGAGCTGGTCCATCATTACGTTTCTCCAGACTACACACTTCAGTAATTTAATAATTAAAATTACATAGTAATTAAAACTGCTATCCCATAACAATAATTTTACAACTACAGATCCTGGATTCCATTCGTGGAGGTTGACACCTCTAAAACTAAGTTTACATCAGCAGTCCCATTACTTAGTCCCCTGTGTATTTTAGTGGAAAAATAGGCTTGATATTTACTTCAGTTTGCATCTGAAGTCCTAATATTTACAGAAATAAACATTTTCCTTCTGGGAAACAGTGGATTCTTCTATTGAAGGACCAATTAAAGTTGCTCCTCAAGTAGGCAGAGACATACAATTTGGAGAACAAGGCTGAAAGATCCTTCACATGTGGGGGCTCATTGTGGAGTCTAATTATGTATCCTCCAGACCACGAGAATTACATACTGATAGGAGATTCTGTTTCTTGAGATTGTGTCTTTTGCTTGTTAGTGTGTGTTGCAATAAGGCAGGAGGAGTTTTAACTGTAGCTACCATTTCTGATAAACAGTACATTTACCACCTCCATTGTGTCCAGCAGGTACCAACTGTGTCTGTCCATGGAAAGGAGCTGTTTCTTTTGACATAGCAGGGGAAAGTTAAGACTTTGTTCATCCTTTCAGTCTGTCACTTGTTTAATAGCAAAGTGGGAATGAAATTCCATCAAATTACTGAAATTTTTACTGAAAACCAGTACTTTATACCCAAATTATTCTGAATGCTATGTTTATGTGTAGAAAGTAAAATGGTGCTTTAATGCTGAAAACAGATAACGTATTCTTCGAATAAATGCTGTACTTCATTGTACAACTTCTTTGCAACATAAGCATCGCAAACATACTTAATACTCTATTAACAAAAATCATTAAATATAAACATAAATTACTGAAAAGTAATCCCAAATTCCCTTAAAACTGTTTTTCATTGATTTTAGTCTGAACACATCCCTCTGTAGTTTGGAATGTATGAATTATTAAATGAAGAGAGTCAATATAATGATTGCTTTAAGAAAGACTACTAGCTATTCTTTCTAGATTGAATTTCTTCTTAGCTGGTTTCTTGCTGCCATAGAAGATTTACTCATAAAATCACTTTGATTTAGCAAGAGATGTCAAAACATCCAGCAGGTCTAACTGGTTTTCTTCCAATGTCAGTCAAAATAGTATGTGGTTTTAGCACTGATTCATGTTTCCGTCAGCTGCTATGCGTAAACTTGCTGAGTAATCAATTCAGACACGGTAACTTCAAGGTGCTAATAGGGAAAGCTTTTATGTTTGATTATTTTTGCATCTTTGCATTTGTGGAACTCGATAGCCTTAAAGATGTTCTCAATTTTTGGGATTCAAATTCCAGTCTTCCCGTATGGGTCAGGTATGTATAATTCCAGTTCAGCTCAATAGCAATGTAGCTGTACATAAGGTCATTTTCAACTTGGGAAATACTGCAGTATCCCTGTAATCTTGTATTGCAGGTATGATAGCCTGACTCATAAACTAAGATGACCTCACAGTCTGATTGGAGTTGTGGGTGCTGAAAAGCACCCAGAGAAAAACTAAACTGCCTGTGAATTTTTCAGACACATGCACACAAAAAGTTATGGAGAATAATCCATTTCTGTGATTCTGTGGATAGATCAGGGTATGCTGCATCATTTCACTTTTCTTTTTTTCCCCCCTCCTAAGTCCTGAGAGGGTGTGGGAGAAGATATTTTGGGTATCATTAGCTATACCCTATAAAGGAATACATCTCTAATATGCATAAACAATTCTTGTCTATTCCAAAGATTGCCCAACCCCTTTAAATCTCTCCTGCCTCTTGAATACTGTCATGTGGTTTATTTGGGACTCTGCTGAATTTCAAGTCAAGTTTTCAGTTAAGAGGATGAGAGAACAACAAAGTCAAATACAACATCAAACGGAGCTCTGTCTTCAGGACAACATGTTGCAGGCAGTATAATATACCTCAGGAAGAGCCAGGAATGCCAGAGCTCTCACCCTGCACACACAGTATTTGGTGCACAGTTCCTGTTGTAGGTTTGGGTAAGTCTGGCCTCAGTGATGCTAATCCCTAAGATATTATCAATAAAATTAAAAGGATTAGTGCTCCCTTCATCGGTTTGAAGGATCAGGACTTAGGAGCCTAAAGAATGGTGATAGGACAAATGAAACCATGAATATTAATGCTGTTTCAGAATGTTTGACAGTAAGTACACCAAGGCATGCAATAGTCTTCCCATATGAGCACCACAGATAAAGATTATCTACTGTTAGAAGAATGGCTTCTCTTTTCTTCTCCTGAACACCTAATAAAACAACTGTGACACAAATACCATGAAGTGAGCATTCTCCACACTAGATTTTTTAAAATTTTATCTCCTATTACTGTGGATTAAGAATGATCTGATAGCAGGTGCCCTGAGGTATGAATGAGACTTCAGTCTGCAGAAGAAGAGAGCAGTTCTGAAATGCTTATTTCAAGATACGTAGAGTTGTGATAAAACTAAATAACCATTTCAATTTGTTGAAGATACACTGATAAACTGTTATGTTCAAAAACCAGGAAATAGAGCAGAAAGGTACTGTAGCAGTGAATGGAGACAGACACTTCATACCACTGTTCAGATTTTACTTAAGACGCAGAGTTTTTCAGATTTCTGGCTAATAAAAATGTCTATAACCTTTCTTTACCTGTAAAAGTGTTCTTATACATTAACTGTCTTGTTAACTTCAAGAGTAACTTTAGACTAATTACCTTCCATTATTGAGTGCTGTAATTATGGTTGAAATCTTAAGTCTTGTTAAAATAATGAATTCTCACGTGCTGAAAACATTTAAATAATAATTTAAAATATGTGTATATGAGCTACACATAAATCATTATATTAAATGCAGTTTAAAAAAATAAAATTGTCAAACAGCAAGGAAATACCCATCTACCTTTAAACACCCCTTCTTTCAGTTCCCATCGGATGTTTCGTGCCCGAGGGGCCACAGCAGCACCTTGCCCCTGTCCCACGGAGACCAGGGGCCATTGTGCGGGGTTTTGTGCTGCTCTGCCATGCTTTCCCTTCCCCAGCAGGCCCTGAGCCCCCGGGACAGCAACGCCGCACCAGCCCGCTGTCCTCCCCGTGCCTCAGCCCCCTCAGATCCCTCCAATCCCCCAGTCTGGCTTCTGGTGCCCGCTCCTGCCTCGTTTTCCTGCTTTCCTGGAGGATTTTCACAACTCCCACCACTTTGTCACTGGACACAATTTCAGTCTCACTAAAAGGGCAGTGCCTGTGCTGAAGCCTGGCCTTGCAGCCACACAGAGAAACCTGGAGGTGAAATAGCTGCTTGAAACCCATTTGTCCAAAATGGAAGGTGGCAGCCATGTTGAGGAAGGAGGAAAGACATGAGGAAAGGCTGCCATCTGCCTCACGGCAAGGTTCAAACCGCTGCCGTCAGGAGAGTTGGCAGCGCTGAAAATGAGAAGGACCCATTTATCTGGGGAGGATGGGGTGATGTGGAAATGCAGGCTGAGAGCCACATCCAGCAAACCATGCAGGAAACGCACGCATACACACGCAAAGTTGGGGTAGCCACCACAAAGCATCAACCTGTGGAGTCTGAGACCTACAGCACTTCTGTGCTTTCTCCCCAAGCAGCTTCGAAACGTTTCAGAGCATGGCTGTAATCTGTCAACCTAATGGGGGTGAAGAAGCACCTCCAAGCCACACGGCAGCCTGCACCTTCATCTGGCTTTGGCAGAATCCCAGCTGTATGATCCAAACAGCTCCGTAACTGCAACCACAACATTTTTCAGCCCCTACAGGTGCCATGCCTTTTTCATTAATTAAAAAAGAAAGGGAAGGGGAAGAGCTAACTGTAACTGCTCAATTTCTTCAGGGTTGCGGTTGTCAAGTGGAACCTATGTCTTTACGGAAAATCTAGTTCTGCTTTTCAAAAGCAACTAAATCTTACTGTGGATCCAGTACTGAAGTGCTCACATTTGCCGTTTCATTTTGTTCCTTGAAACACGTCACATGCAGATACTCTTTGCCAGAAAAGTTTTCAAACCGGTGCAAGCCTTCTTACAAAGGTTGATGGCTTCATTACAGAGAATTGACATTAAGAATGCTTTTATAATAAAAGCGTCTATTTAGGCTACTTGCTTTTCTGCACTGGTCACCAAGGAAAAGACATAATTTTGGAAGTCCTAATGACAACATACTACAAAATGGGGACGATGATTTGCCAGTACACTGTAAGGTCAGGAGGTCAGAAGAGCCAAAGGCAGAGCTCCTGCTTGCTGGAATGTGAAAGATGGATTTTTGCTGAATGACTCCCTTAAATCCAGGTGAAATGGCTGTCAGCTCCCTGGTCATATGCTCAGCAGGAACATAATTTCATATTATAAAGTTATAATATTTGCCTCTTGGAGCCTGACGTGATCAGCAAAATGCAGCATGAGGCTTATTACACAGCCTAATGGGCACTTGAAGCATTGCTGTCCTTCCCTTTGCAAAAGCTAGAATGGTCTCCCGGAGGCTTTTCCACATAAATAAAACCAGCCTTTCCTTAGAAGACATAGAAATAATTCTGAAGCATCAAAAAAAGTAATTGTGGCCAATTTTCTTACATAACTCTTGACCTTTCAAGCTCTATTTGTACTCATAAAGGTGAATTTTATCCATCATTACTTAAAGGTCCCTGAACCAGAACTGAAAGCATGACCAAAAATGTATGTTAAAAATAATTTTGAAGTCTACCTTTTCTTTAACTTTTTTTTTTTTTTTTTTCCTGAACAATATTAAAACCTGTGTGAAAAGGGGGGAAGAAATTTTTGGCTTAAACATATTTCAGGTTTTACTTCCCTTTCATAAAAGGCTAGCTCCATTTTTTTTTACCATTCAGGCTGAAGTCTGAAGACCCATGGATACATAGAAAGATGTAGCTGGCCTTACAGCTGTTGGAGGGTTGTCTATGTGTGTAGTTAGTTTTACACAGTTCACTAATTTAAAAGAAGTTTCCTGTAAACCTAATTGGGTGGGACAAACAGCAGTCTGTTGGTCTGTGAAGACTCGTTTATGAGAGGAGCCACTCAAATGAGACCGTGTGAAAGGCATTGGGTTTGGTATGGACACTGGTTATATTTAAATCATGTTTGGCGAGGACTCCTGGGGCACTCAGAATTTCATCCTGTTCCCAGATCCAGCACAAGGCACCCTACAAATCCTTGCTGACAGATTTTTTTCAGGCAACCTACAAATCTCATTTATTCTGTGGCCTTGACTTTGCATAGCATGCCTAGGATTATGTAGGAAGAACATGCGTACCTGGTCATGTTTTTTTGCCTGATAGTTTTCCTTGAATTTTAGTCTGTAATTTGTGGCAGCTGCTTTGTGAACTAGCCTTATAAGGGAGGCAGAAACCTCTGAACAAGGGGCACGCGTCCAGCTGGGAACAGCAGCTTCTGTAGCCACCCTGGTGTAACCTAATGGAGCCAGAGTGCTAAGAGAAACAAGGCAAATGGCTGCAGTACTTCAAATTCACACCTGGCTTGTTTGTTTTGCAATAGCTTCTTCGCGCAGATGAACACGAATGGGACCCTGGCCAATTTTCATTTGCCGGAGGAATCTTTTGCTCCCGGGGATTGAACGGGTCTGCCTGCATTAGCGGTTAAGAGCACTTCATAAATGTTTCTATGATGTGAATTGCCCTTGCCTGTGAATCTCCTACACTTGAAGTTCTTCAAGTTACATCACTGAAGGCCTTTGGAGGACAAGAACGGGATTTCTTCCTGTAGAAGCTTAGCTGGAAATTGCATGCTAGGGATTTTTCTAACACACCTCAAAGGCAATGGGAACATGTAATCTTTGGGCTGTTGAGAAAGAATACAGAAGTTGATCCTGTCATTATTTTGAATTGTACTACAGCATCATTTCCTCTTTTATCCTGAATAAGAGAAATACCAATACAAAGGTGAGCTTTTAAGGCTCTCTATTGCTGACACTTCTACAGAAGTGCTAGGGTTTCCTTTTTGCAGTCTGAGCAACTTGATGAGATTTTTCAAACTGTAAAGAAGCCTTCCAAAATGCCTGTGGTACTGCTATGGTGTAAGAGACTTCCAACAGAGTTACCTAATCCTCAGTGAGTCACATTTTTAATGGAATTTTACTTTAAATGAATTATCTTCTACATTCTCTCCACCCTGGAGTATATGCTCAGTGATTGTAATACTTACAGTTCTGATATTTCAAGTTACCAGGTCATCTGTGAATGTTTCTGAGATCCCTCTTCCTATAGAACCTGGCACCTAAATGAAGGTGACAAGCAAATGGGTATAGTCTGAAGTCTTCTTTTGCTACTGGGGATTGCTGAATTCACATGTGCTTGCTGCATCTCAGAAATGACTGACACAAGCAGCTACCACTTCTGACAGCAGTTGCTTATCAGGTCTAAATTTGAATCTCAAACTCAGTAGCAAGGCTTGGGTCAATATGCTTAGTAAGTGATTTGTGATCACTATTACTCTGCATATACTCTTTTTTACGACAGTTTTACAAACAGTTGGCTCCAGACTAATGTAATCTGTCTGTCTTTCACACAAAACCAGTAATGGCCATTGGATCGCATGTTGGCATCATGTGTGTAAGCATGCAAATCTTGATGGATAAATGGGCATAGTTTTGGAACAGGCGGTATTTCTGACTGCAGGAATAGTAGTCAGTGTGCTCAGGGTTTTTATTTTCTTACTTCAGTCTTTCACTGTTTCTTGTGTGATTTTATATTTTTACATAAGTAGAAGTCTGATGTAAACTTTTTTCTAAACATATTTGTGGAGTTCAGTCTTTAAATAAGAAGACCAGACAAGATGGCAAACAGAAGAGATTTGTAAACTGAATAAAGCTTTGGCTTTATTCAGAACCAATTTTTTAATCTTATATATAAATTAATTGGCACATTATACCCTTTTTTACTGTTCATGTAATTGTGCTGAATGTGGTCGTGAGTGCCTGAGTGCCATAGGAGCAACTTGCAAGCCTCAAAATGGACATCTTAGTTAATGTGCAAGAACCCATATTCAGGATCATATGGCAGGGAGAATACCTGATGTGTAGGAAGTATTCTCTGGTTTTGGCCTCACTGGAGGATGACCCCTGCCATCCTGCTGTAGCCCCTCCCTGGCTCTACCACCTCTTACGCCGGCACAGCAAGCACAGCTTGCCCAGCTTTGTCTAGCATGGAGGTTACTAGCATGGAAGGGAAGCACTGTGCTGTAAATTAATGAAATTTTATCACCAATGCAAGGAAGCATGAGGCAAAGTCCCATTAAGTGAATGTCACACACAACCTAGACAATCTGACAGGTCTGTGAATAAATTGAGATTTACAGCTGGAGCGGGATAAGCGCAGACTGGGCTCTAGGCACACTACAACTCTGGATCAAGTGCAGTTCCCCTCTCCAGTACTGTTCTTTGAGATTATTTCCAGGGAAAAAAACAGATTGTTAATTGTATCTGGTTCAAACTTTGAATAATTTCTTAAGAAAGAACAAGACTATGTTTTAAACTGTATATTCTCAAAGAAAATAAGATGTTGATGCAAATGCATCACCTCTCAAGCCATAGGTAAATTGGCCTGTAGCATCTATGCCTCAAGCTAGTGCTGATCAGAATATCACTTTTAAGAAATGAGATTTCTTTAAGTGTAACCAGAGGGGAATTGGGTCCAGTTCCATCACCTTTTATAACTCAAGAGAACTGAGTCATCTGTTTCTTGTCAAGTCACACACTTGTGCACAGTTTACATGCTAAGTCCTCTCTCGGAAGACTGTTTATTTAAGTCCTCAATTTTCTCTTGCCAGCTGGTTTCAATGTGGAGATGAAGCAAAGACACTCATACTTCAGCCATCTTGGCACAGGGTAGTCTCTGCTAGAGTGCCACAGAGATCCTCTAATTCCCAGGCCACCCTCCAAAATTAACCAGGGGACCTAACCTGCGCTGCAAGTTTGAAGCCAGCTCTTTCTTGTCATCTTTGAATAGTGGAGAAAGAAGTTGCTGCCTGCTGATACACCCTCAAGGCAGAGCAAGGTAATGAAGAACTGGGCCATAAGTCAGGTTTTTGTTCTTGATACTTCCTGGTTCCTGGATCCCAATTTGATATTTTAATTGCAAAATAATACTTCATAATTGAAGAGTGCATACTTCGAAATGGTGATCTTAAGCAAGTATTGATTATTTTTTAAAAATTTACCAGGTATGTTGTACATGATGGGAGGTGACCTAATGCATCACAGAAGAAAAGCAAAAATTAAAACTTATACTAAATATCTGTCTTTCTAGATTTCACCAGAATGGTTTTAAGTCTGTGGGCTAAGTGAAGATAGTATCTATGAGATTGCAGTTTCACAAAGATTGTTTTTATTTATACTGCTGAAGTTGAATTGTAGCACTTGCAGATTTCCTTTAAGTAAAAAGTGTAAATTTCTTATAGGAACCAATTACCAGTAAATGGTAAGTGATCAAGTAAATACAGCACTCAGAGGCAGAAAACATAGCAGAGTTCTAAAGTTCATAACATTGTTCTAAAGTTCACAATGTGTTTAAAATAACAAGAGGTACTCTAAGTGTGGTCTGCAATCAGAAAAAGAATTGTAGACTGATTCTTAATATGCTCTAAAAATTTAAGAGGTGAAAACTAAGAGGAGGAAAGGGCACATACCAGGAACACATTTTAATCCAATCAGCCAGTCAGGTGATCAATTAGACAACAAGGCAATGGCAAACTGATCAATGATTCTGTCTCCAAAAGAAAACAAAAGTGTTTGCTTACCAATATTTGCATCATCAAGATAAGCATAACCTCCTTTCATGGCAGTCAAAATTCTAAGTCTTGTTGATGTTGCCTCTTTTTTTCCCCCTAAATAATTACTTTTGTATTCACTCGTTTTGCCCTTACCTGACCGTGAGCAGAGACTGGCTGTCAGAAAGGAGTCAACTGTTGACATAACGCAGCTGTCCTCAGAACATTCTGTGGTAGGAGATTTGCCCACAGAACTCATTTTCCTTCACCCTGAAGTCACAGATTCAGATCTATCCTAATTGGAATTAAATGTAATTAATTTCTCATGACTGCTTTTCAGTAGGTTCTTACCTGTCAGGGACAATTGCTAATGGACAAGTGCCTGTGTGGCAGCTAGATCACAAACAGCACCTGCAGGTTATTTTAGGAGTGGTGGAAGGAGCCACCACATTCCCTAGGACTAATCCACCACAGTCACAGGAGATCCTGTGATATGTGTGTACTTCACAAGCATCCGCAAATTGTCCTACTTCATCTGCAACTGTGAGTTTGCTGCACTTACAACTGAACTAGACTCGAAGTAGAAGGTCAAAAAGCATAAGGGAGGGAGAGACTTCTTAGGATGCACTGTTTCAGCATGGAATATAAGTACCTCTTGCAGTATCAAAGGATTTTATCCTTGAAAATAAAAGAGGAAGACCTCAGGAAAGAGGAAAGTGCACTGCCACTTCCTGAGCCATTTCTAGAACATGGCCAAGAAAGATCGGTTCCCAGGGTATGAACCTGAAAGCTCCCACCAATCCTACGTTTAATATTAACAGTCACTTCGGTCCTTGTCTGGTGAATTCAACAGGAAAAAACTTCCAGTCATAAAGCCTGTGCAATGTGGGGATGGTTCTTTTTAGCCTTGAGCAGTGCAAAACTGGCATAAGATTCTCTTGTTCTGCCTGGTGTACAAGCAAGCAGTAACACACTGTATACAGTAAAGACAAGAAAAAAAAGATTTGTCATTCTCAAGCATGAGAAATCTTGGGAATGCTTCTTAAATCATACTTCTTGTGAAACAACTTGTTCAAAAACAATAACTGATGTGATTAGTGATTATGATATTGTCTACAATAACTCCCCCTGCCCACCCCCCCAAATAAAAATCTAAGTATTGTGCTGTTCATTTGCCCCAGGGAAGAAGAACCAGCTGGAGCCACAGCTGTACTGGCAGCAGATTTCACAGCCTTTAGGTGTAAGATATATGAAAAAAACCCCTATTTACAGAGCGAAGCATGACACTAGTATAGTCCTGTCTGAGCTATGGTGACTAAAAGCTAGTATCCATAGCTCAAGGTCAAACGAAATACAATTCACCAACACAATACGATTAATAAATGTAACAGTTTAGATAATATACAAACCCATCAGTTTTGCAAAACACAAGTGAGAGTTTAAAAATAAATCTTTACTGGAAGATGTTGTCTTCCTATTACTCTGGAAGGGCATGAACAGCCTTCTCTGGGTATATAAGCACTGTGAATACGCATGGCACTCTCAGTGAAATACGCCATCAGTGCCGCAGTGCTTGCATGCAATTGCAACGTATAGTAACAGGACAAAAATAAGTTAATTCCAAAATTATCCTCAAACTCTGTTTCCTGCTCCCCAGCTGAAAAGGCTGCCTTTGTTTAATATTTAGGCTTGGTTTCCAAGTTAGAGTCACAAGGAAAACTACAATTTTTGGTGGGGAATTTAACTGATAGGGAAGTTCAAGGACACATATCAGACGTTTTCTGGCTGGCAGTATGTGTAAAGGTTAATGAGATCCAAAGGAACTCTGAGTTCTGGGAAAAAAAGTCTGGGGAGAGACTCAGCTTACCACAGTACAGAGCAGCTGTGGGATGTGAGAGTGCTTGCGTTTTCTCAACCTGCTTTCCTGTCACTTGGTTTTTAGCTGCTTTGCAAAGTCTGTGTTTCAGAGATTGCTCTCCTCAGCTGTCCCTAGCATTATGTCTTATTGACAAAACTGCTAGGAAGAAGCCAAGCTCCCTCTTTCTGTCCGCAGTCGTACGGCCTGGGTCAGGGCTCAGAAGGCGAATTCAGTCGGCACTGACAGGAGCAGTATGCAGAGAGTTCATTACTTGCTGTGAGTCACCCACCCAAGCTGCCAGAGAGAAAAAGATCTTTTGTTTTTTCTGCCTGCTCCTGGCTCTTGTTGCTGTTGTGAGACAGGAAAAACAAGGCATCCTTTGACTCTGTTTTTATTTTTAGATGCATTTTCTCCTCTTCCCTTATTCAGTATTTGACATCGAAAAAGCACTGACTTTCCTGCTGCTTTCACAGACCAGATTCCCAGAAGTGTTGTTTGGAAGGAACCTGTGGACGTCATCTACCCTATCTCCTGCTTGAAGCAGAAGTCGTGCTGGAACTAAATCAGATCAGCTGTGGCTTTGTCTAGCCGACCCTGGAAAACTTCCAGGAGTGAAGGTCCCTTAGCCTCCCTCGGTAAGTGCGGTACAACATGAATAGCAACAGAAGCTGACCACAGGGTTTCCTTTTGCACAAGTTTACCACTTGGTAGGAATGCAATCGGCAGAGGAGAGACTGAGTAACCTGTCTTTCAAATCAGGAAGCTAATTTTGAAGCTGGTGCAAAGTAAATCATGCTGTAATGCAGTCTGCGTTCTTTTGTTTTATTTCTGTGATTTTCATGAAGCATCAACTTTTAGAATCATATCAGCTAAGAATGTCAGCTTACTCTGCTTTACGTGGGAGTTTCTACTGGTATTGATTGCAGAACTCTAATGTCAAATGTAACTTCAGCATACTCCCAAATAAATAGCTTAGAGCCCCTTTGCCATGCAGAAGAAAATACCCACTTGCCACCAAGCAGCTTCCCAACTGTGTGGAGCTTTGAGTGAAACCAGAGATAGTAATGAAATGCTTCAGAGAGGTGCTGCTAACGAAAAGATCCTGGAGCAAAGGTGATTATAACAAAGCAGCAATTCTTGTTTCCACCCTCGGGTATGAAGAGCGGGTGCTGGAAGGAACACGTACCTTTCCCTGATAGGACTGGAGCCTCTGGCATGGTTTTTTATTTTCTTCTCTGTTTCCTCTCAACCCACAGGAAAGGTTTTCTGAGAAGTAATTATAATAGGATTAGTGTGTGGTGGGAGTAAATGTGCTTATTTGCAGTGTGACTAGGGAAGATGGAGTTAGGAGAGTAGAGGAATATTCTGTTGGATTGTCTGAATTCTCAAAATTCTGGGTAAGGGCTGATTGAGTTGGTTATTTTTACTTAAGGCCAGTTAAATCATAAGTTTAAAAACGCACTAATGCTGAGGAGGACCTGAGGGTGATGGAGAGCAACTGAGACAGTTGTTCACAATGTGATGAAGTTGCAAAAAATGAGTACTGTACCAGATATATAAATAGGGTATGACTTTTAAGGGCAGGAAAATAATTCTGCTTCATGCAGGTTTGCTTACACTTGGGAATACTGTGTCCAGGTTTAAAAAGATTTTGAAATTTTGGTGGTATCCTAGACAGTCCACAGTAATCCTAAGGTTTGGAGGAATCATTCCTATGGAGATCACAGAAGAATTTAAGTCTAGAAGGAAAAGCTGAGTCTGTGAGCCATTCCTCAGCCTGGACTAACCCATGTTATTTCAGTTACGTGAGACAATTGCTGTTATAAAACAAAGGATATGTCCCGAAATCAAAATCGCTGCCCTGCTATTTAATTCTAATGAGCTTTCAGTGATTTACCCTGTTTCAAGAGTGGCCTTATGTACCAGTATCGCAAAAAATTGTCAGATGCATCAAAACCAGGATGGTGGTAGGCACTAGACTCCCCCATATCAGCTTGTCTGCCAGCATGTCTAAAAAATAAAACTTATCCTGTCTTTTCCAGAATTTTACAGCATGTGAGTTACTACTTCTGAGCAAACATAAATGAGAATACGTGTTTCTTTCCATGTACAACCATGCACAGAGGCGTCAGCATATCAATCAGGAAATGTGCTTTATCTAAAAACATGGGCCTAGAAATAAGTCTTAGTAGACTATGGACTCATATGTTAGGTAGCTCAAGGTGTCTGGTCATTTTAGTATAGTAAAATGTGAACAGACTGGATTAAAAACAGGCAAGCAGCTGTTGATGTAAGCAGGAATTGCCAGAATGGATGCATCTACTAACTCCAAACAGCTTCAAAGTTTTCACAGATTGCTTGTTTGCCAGTGTTTTTAGCATGTACTGCATAAAAATGCTGGATTTGTCTGTAACATGTGAGCCCCCCCAAAAGAAGCATATTTTTTTAATGTAAGCTTGTGTATGAATTATCTAATCTCTGTATCTGTCCAACTGCTTTACAACTGGTTTGGGAAAAGAAGACCCTTACCTAATCTGATCTCTGTTCTTGGATTTTACATCTCTAACTCATCTTCTGTAGGTAGCAACATCATGGATATCAGATACCAACAGGATGTCAGGTAGATTTTAATGCTATTTTCATGTAAAAGTGGAGGCTAATGCCAAGAAAAATAAATTCTTTAAATTGTGTGATATCATAACCCAGTTTTGCTCTAAACCAGGAGGAGACTAAGTAGCTAAGAGAGTTGATAACTGGAAGTAAAAACTTTTTGCTTCTAGGTGTAAGTAGTTAGTAAATAATTATCTTTTATTAAATATCCAATTAAATTTTATTTTTAGATGCATTTTCTTCTCTTCCCTTATTCAGTATTTGACATATCCAATTAAATATCCAAGACTATTTTATGGGTCTGTACATGAGAAAAGCAGCATGTTTCAACAAAGTTGAAAAGGTGAACAAAGTTTCAGTTACCAACTGCTTCTTGTGAGGAGGATTTTTTCCCTAGGAAACAAACGTTTCTGAACATAATCAATCCTAAGCTTTCTCTTACGTTATTTGTAGAGAGAAGCAACATTGAGATAGGTCAGATGTATTCAAGCCCTACTGCCGTTCTTTTCCCAGAATTTCATCTGTTACACGCAGCTACAGGAAAGCCAGGGATAATGTCGTGAAAGATCTGTTTCTAGTGATGCGAGTGGGAGTGTTGCTGCTCCTCAGTGTTTTGTGCCCTTGAGGTGCCTTTCCATCCCTGCTGATACCTGAATCCCAGACAGGAGGGCCTTTTATAAGGCAGGTTGGGTTGTTCTCCTGATTTCTTCAGTGCTGTCACAAATATATCTCAAGTACAGAAGTTTCCATGAGCACGGGACTTGTCCAACCTTCACATCTTACTTCTCTGTGGAAAATAAATACATTATGTTCAAGTTCACCTTCCTCTTCTGTATAAGGCCCTTAAAGACACTTTATGGCATACATCTGGGTTAAGACAGCAGCTGTCAGCTCAGGTACAACGAATCTGACTATCACCACAGAAGAGTCAGGGGATGAGGCAGTGCTTTCATGAAGACTTCTCCAGGATCGCTTCTGATCTCGTTACTCTCTGTGCCAGGTAGAAGAGGAACTCGAGGCCTGCCTTCATGTATAAAAGCTCACAGACTTGATGGGGAATGAATGCATATGCAGCTTTTATCAGGAGAAATAGGATGGATTCTGTACATGACAGATGCTGTGTTTTGGTTTTTTTTTTCTTGCAGTGTTATGATTTGAAAGGGTGGTTATGAAAAATGGCATAGAAACCTGAATACTGCCGCATAGCTAGGACTACTGTTAATGCAAATTACCTTTTTCCAAAGGCCTGGTCCAAGACAGAATTAAGGGGTTTATACACACATAACAATAGGTATAAATATCTTCTATCTATGTAGATCATCTTTCCCCAGCTTCAGTGTTCATTTTCAGGAGGGAGAAGACCTCATGAGGGCCTCATGCCCTGGGAGGCCAATTCAGATCGGTACTGCAAGGTTCTGTTTCTTTGGGTTTGTGCCTTTCCATGTTTTTTTTTGCGTGAAAGTTGGCCTCATAGTGATTTGTTGTCCTTTGGCACAAATGGTTTGCCGGTATTTGGAGGCTTTTCTGGCTTCTCTCTATCAGTAGCAGAATTTGATCATCCTTTGTATTTATTTGGTGCAACTTCATTTGCTTAATTGCCCTAACACAGTATACAAATAGACTTCCATGACCAACTTCTTAGCTTACAGTAGTCAAGTCTGACTTTCCACCTGGTCCTGTACAACACTCAGCCCTGCATTTGCTTCTGATGAACACAGTTTGTGCTATCTGCTGTGTTGCTTTTAGCCCTTTGGTTTCCCTCAGCCTCTAATAACAGCTAAAAAAACATCTGTGCCGCAACCCGTTGCCTTGCAATCAAATGAGAAATCAGAGAAGCCTATTGACTGAACTGGCTTAACTGCTTACCGTACTGGCTTTAACCTTGGGCAGGAGTTTCTGTTTCAGGTGTCATCACACATGGCAATACTTAATTACTCCATCCTTTAGTCTGACTAAAAGGTACTTACCAGACCTCTGTGAGTAATGAATTTTGTTCTGGGGCAAGCATAAAAATCAGATGTATAATTGTTTGGATTTACTCTGTGTTAAATGTATCATTCTGACTGGAAATGAAAATGTAATTTTGGAATGAAACTTGTTTTAATTAAAAAGGCATTAAAATTATTCACTTAACTCAACCCAGTTGTAATTCTTCCCAGATTTGCCTTTCCTCAGCATAATTTCTGACCTCGGAAAATGTCTTCTACCTCTAGTGTTGTGTTCAGAGTATCCATTTACTTTAACTGTGCTGGGAAATTAGAGACAGCATTTCTTTATGAGTACTAAAAATAGACTTTTGGGGATCACAGCTTGAAAGTGTCTTTTTTCCATCTGACATTAATTTTCAAAGCCATTTTTATATGTGGGGCTTATTTTCTGGTTCCTTCTCTCACTGATTGCTCTCCCCAAATACTGAGCAGTGCAGAAAGCCGTCTAATGCTTTTTTTCCCAGCAATTCCTCCAAATGTGAAAGTCTTTGTGTTTCCCTTTACATGCTTTTATCTACTTATGTTAGCAGCTCATCTTATTTTACCACATTCTTAGACTTCCAGACTGTGTTCAGTATCATAGTCATTTTTGAATCATTGTTAATTTCTGCCTCAATCCTAGACCTACTTTTTCACATATGTACTTGGTAAAGCTCTTCATAATCCTCTTACCCATTTGCCCAGCGTTACTAACATGGATTCCTCTTTTTTTTTTTTATGTTCTTGCTCTTTCTGAAGTCCTTGAAATTGGCTTTTTGGAATATAGCCGTTTACATTCTGAAAAAGAACTTTTCATGTTATGCCAGGAAAACTGCGATAACTGTTTCTTTAATTGGGATTTAGTTCTTCAGAAAGGTGGATTCTCCTGTGCTTGAAATCTTTGATTGCCAGATCATAGCATTGTAACCTGCGTGATTTAGTCTTCTCAAACCTTTACGCTAGCTTTGACTCATGACTAGAAAAAACATGCAGCTGGGGAACCCACATCTAATGCCAACTTTCACACACTTCCAGGGAAAGATGTGATTTTTAGATGTTTTAATAGACTAGGCAGGATAATGCTGACTCATGTGCTTAAGGCCTATGATGATACGGTTACATTTACTGGTTTCTGTTGATGGTCTGTCGGTGGAGCCATGGAGCCCTTCTGATATCTGGGTGAACTTCTTGTATTTTACTTTTTGAAGCTTTGCATTGTTTCTCTTTTTGTGAACAGTATAGCTGTATTCTCTTCAGATGCAGCCTGGTACGTGGCACGACAGGCTTTGGGTCACTTTGCATGCTAAATTCTGTATAATCTTAATGTACTCTATAAACAACTCATAATCTAAGAAGAATTAAGACATATAACACTGATGTATAATTCATGCATTCATTTACAGAGGGTGCAATATGCACATGCTAGCAGTTTCCTCTGGGGCCTGCAAACTGAACTGAAAATTGTTTTGACTTATGTTCAGTGTAGTGTATAGAATAGTAATTCTCCAAGATATATCTTAATTGTCAGAGGAAGAACTGAATTACTATCCCAAGCAGAAAGTAGGACAAGAAAATGTATGTCATGTCACATTTATTAGTCCAATCAGAATATGAAGAAAGAGGAGGGTCCATGGAAGGGCTAACCTTGTCAATCGTAAAGGAGAGTGGCCTCAAAATTGAGATTAATCTCATAGTGACTATTTAAATGTTACGAAAATCTTCTTTTATCAACGGTTGTCAACTCTTAAGAGTGGCATCTTACAAAATATGTTAGAGATTCTAATGGATGATTGGTTGGGAATAAGAAGAAACAAAATCGTTATGAATTGAAATCATTAATTTTGTCTTTAAATCCATGGGGCTAATGGGAAAAGTAGATGCCAGTGCTATCCTAGAACTTACATGTTTTTTTTCCTGGGCTTTTTATCAAGGAGGATATCCATATTATAACCATATTTGATTAATCAGGTCTTGTGATTTTAAAAGTACGTTAGGAATGCGTACAAACTGTTAACAGGAAGAATCAAGAGCGGTGTTGTGGGAATGATCTCTTGTAAATGTTTGGGGAGTTTTTTATTTCTTTTTTTTTTTCTTTTTCATTTAGTTGAGTGTGTTGATTTTCTTCAGCCTGTTTTTGGTTGGTTGGTTTTGGTTTTTGATATGTTATTTCTCTTCTGAAAAGGCTTTCTTTTTCTTGGCTTTTTTCCCTTTCTTAGTTAATTTTTCATACTTTTTTTTCTTGTCCCCTTCCTGATTTGTCTTTCTTTCCACTAGCTACGTTACCTTGAAAGGCCTTTGTAGCACACTTCTCTGAGGTCAGGCACGACCTTTCTTTCTTTCCACTGCTCAGTATTTGTAACAATTTAGAAGTACTTAACTAATTTCCATGATTCACACCTTATCCATCAATGCTAAAGTCAGCGATCAGGGTATGACAGGGGTTTGCACTGTTTACGCTGTGCTGTAAGTATCACATTAGCCCAATGCAGGCAGATACCTGTTTTGTAGCTGGGACAGGAATTTCATTACTTCAGTCAGAGGCAGAGTCCAGCTGGAGCTGGGCTTGGCATGCAGCTCTCCCTCACTGAAGTGTGAGTCCTTATTCCTGTAGATCGGGCCGTGTCTTACACACTGCTGGTCACGACAGAGGTCATGTACAATTGCAAGGGGCTCCTAGCAGCTTTAGCAGGGAGCATGTGGTGGCAGTCACAGCCCTGGAACTTTCAAAATTGCTTTCAAACTGCCTCCCAGAAGCAGAGAAGTTGCAGCCATAAACTGCCCTTCCAACCTGCCTGGCTATGTGGAAGAAAAATAAAATTAATTTTCCAGAGATCTCTTTGTCTATTAAGTACAGAACATTATGAGAAAACCTGTGAACATGCTTGGAGTGAACTTTGATATTTCTAGCATATTCAAGGCAGGAGAGCAACTGGATCCCAGAAGCCGGCTCTGAAATAAACAGTCTTGCTTGGAGAGGTTTTGGGACACCAACCTCTTCTTCTGCGTGCTCAGGTCAACTAGCGCTAGTGCCATGGGCATCAGCCAAGTTTCCTACGCAGCAATGGAGTGCAAAAGATATATCTTAGTGCTTTGGAGCCGTATCTCTGGGGAAGTTTTGGCCCAGTTCTGCTTCTGTTGTTGTTAAGAGGTATGTGAGCGCAACCACTACAACGAGCAAGGTGATGACGTTTAAGAAATAAGATCCCCTTTGTACACTTTTCTAAAGGGCTTCTTTTGACCACAGGCTTTCTTCCTCATGCTCATGACAGCGCCGGCAGCATGACACTACTGGTGTTAGATAAATATGTTAGTATGGTGCATTAATTTTAATGAGATGGTGAATTTAGGGCAGCATATGACTACCGTAATTTGGGTGAATTCATCGATCTCAACCTCTTTGTTGGAGCCCTGTCTGAGGCTGTTGCTGTGCCCGTGTTAGTCAAGCACGTCTAGGCTAAAGCCAGAGCTGTGCTGGCTCACGTCCAGCTATGGCGGCTCTTCCAGCGCTGCATCCTGTGTGCTTCTGCCACTGGGGTAAGCATGAGGGGGGTGAATATCGATCTCCCTGTACCTGTCAAAGCAAACACAGTCTAAGTGAGCTCTCGTTTGGACTAACTGTCCTTTTCAAACATACCTTGAGACTGGTCTACAAACCCTGTTCTCCTCCGAAGGGGAGCATCTGAGTACACTCCCTTTTGCATAAACAAATGGTGGATGGTAAAAACCAGGTATTTCATAACTCTAGATCCCTTAAATCTGTATGATTCAAGCAACATAAATTCAGTCCCTGTCCCATGAAGTCAACAGTTTCTGTGCAAGATGAGGCACAGCCCAGAAATAGACTGAACAGGAGCAGGGAGCACAAGCTGGCAATGAGAGAATACTAGTTAGCATGATGGACAATGGTGTGACCACCAGCCAGACCTGCTGCCTGTCTTTGCAGACTTTTATGCTGACATGTACTTCACTGAGAAGGAGAAATTTCAGAGGGTTTTTGAAGACTTGGCAGACTTTTATTCTGAAATCTACTTGTACATGAAGGAGGCAGGGGAAAAAAAAAAAAAAAGCTACACAAACCTGAAAGAGAGCAGCACAAAAACTGCTGACAAAGTTGGAGGGTGGGGGGGAAGTGAACCCCAGGCACAGTGGTAGAACAGAGGGGTTCAAGAATTTACCATAAAAAGAATGTTAAACAGAGGGAGAGCTGGTATTAAAGGCTTGTTGCCTGCCTCTGTCATGAGGAGGGCAGCAGGATGCCAGCCCTGCCAGAGCTGTCCTGCAGGTATCCTGGGGACAGTCTGGTGCCCTACACACAGCGGCAGAGGAGTGGGCAGGTGGCGGAAGGCTGCGTTTTTTCCCTCTCCTCCTCCTCCTCTGCGCTCTCCACAGCAAGGGCTCGGCCACCTCTAGACTCTGCTCCCACGTTGACTTTGCTTTTTTCACCCTACAAAGCCAGTATGACGGCTGCACCGCCTGGGAAGGCTCTGGCAAGGTATTTTTCCACTGTTTGCAGCTCTACCTCCAGCAGCAGTTGTCAGATGCTCTCTTGCCCCTTTCATGATCCCACGTACATCCCTGCAGGGTGGCGTGAAATACTGTCAAGCAGAATAGCACTTTATACCCACTTTACGCAGATGTAGTGACTGTGCAGAAGTCACTAAAGTCCACAGAAGCAGAGAACAAGTACACAGTGTTCTGAAAAGTAATTAGTCACTGTATGCGAAATATCAGTGAAGCCTTTGAGGTAGAAATTGCTAAATGAATCAGTCTTGAAAAAGTACACCCATTTAATCAAGTAGATTTAAAAATCAATCTGGTTCATCTGGTGCAAATCTCTAATGTAGATTTCTGTTAATCCTTTTAACCCTTGTGTATATCAATTTTGCTTCTGTCAGTAAGTTACTGATGGAGAGATGATATAATAAAGGGCTTACTACCCATGAATTAAGTGCTCCAGTGCCTGAATTCTAAGTGTTTGGAGTAAAGTGCAATCACACAGTAAAGCGTATGGGCTCCCTGTACACACAATGGGAAGAATTAAGTGCCTGAGAGGAGACTTGGACCAGTCCTTGTGCATCAGGAATCTCCTCCGAGTCAGTAATGGGGGATGTTGATCAGAGGGATATATCTGAACATTTGCCCCTTTTTGGAGTTTTAATGCCTAGCCTGAAAAAAGGAGTTGTGAACCTGTGTCAAGAGCTCCAACCCATTTTTGGATGTCTGCAAAACACACATAATTTTAGAAGCCTTGCTGTCTGTCTGGTTGTGCCTCCCACCTTCTGCATAACAGCCGAGCAGATGGAGCAGGCGCCCAGGGCAGGGGAGCAAGCCCAGGCCATCAGCTTTCCTCAGCCCGGGAAACTGCTGCTGGTAACTGCCTGTTTCACCAGGGTAAGCATCACCCGCTTCTGCAGTGTATGATGGAGCAAGGACCACAGTCACAGGTGAAAGTCTAGGGTGGTAGCTTAGGGGTGGGGTGTTTCTCCAGAGCAAGGACATTCTTGTTCCATAGCAAAGTCACGAAGTTTTAGCCAGTGAATGGAAAACGATGTGCAACACATCAAGGTTTCAGGGCACAGGACAGCTGGGTGGTGCTTTGGAGAACCTGCCTCTCCCCATGTGGCCCACTGACACCTCTCTGCCTTATCCTGGGATCCCTTTAGGGGAGGCAAGAGGCTAAGGATAAGTTTTAGCATGGCCCCAAGATTATTTGGACTGAGGTCTGAGGCCTTGTCCGTGCAGATTTTTGGAGCTGCCCTTTCTTACACCTCCTCTGTGTTCCTGTTGTGCTTTTACCTGTGAAGTAAAGCTCCGCTGCTGCTTCCAAGCAGCAGAGGGAGTTTGCAGAAGAGGAAACACAGGGTAGATTGCTGAAACACGGCTCAGGATTGCTGCTACCTGATCCCTTGTGCTTCACACATGTGTCTGAAGCATATTGTTGGGGAAAAAGGTGGGACTGAAGGGAAGCAAGACAAGAACAAAGTCAACCTCATACTACACTGAGCAGATCAGCAAAATTTCTGGGTCAGAATGGATGAGGCATCCGAGTACTAAGTGAAGAGTTTTATAGCATAAACAATGAGACAGCATTTGGCCTTCAAAGATGAAGTTTAACCCCTGATTACTGCAGGCATACGCTATCTGACCTCAGCAAAGCAATCCTAATGCTGTTTTCATCAAGCTCATGGAGAGTTTTGCTTAGAGACCTGCTTGGAGAGTGCTGGGTAAGGCTGGTGTCTGATAGAGTTACCTGAGTCTAATTCTGTTGTCGTAATTGCCTGGGGGAAGCAGAAAGGGCTGGTTACCAATTAAGATTTTCATGTTATTAATTTAAGGGAGTTTGAAGTGTATATGTAATCTAAGGAATCTATCTAATTGATAGGAAAACAAGTTAAATATCCTCCTGCCTAAATTTCTAGCTGCGTTCTCCATTTGGGGAGTTTTCTATTTTTATATTTGAAAGGTCAGGGCTTTGCAGCCTGCGGGAGGGCTGGCATAGCCATGTCATGAGAAGCTGAAACCCAAGCTGCAGCTCTGCCTCCCCACAATGAGGGGCTGAGTGATGAATGGGGAGACACCCTCTTCTGCAGAACAGCTGTAACTTGTGTTTCAGCTTGGTGTGACATCAGTGTTTTGGTCTCACAAAACCTGGCTGCTGTTTTCCAGCACAGAGAGTAACAGAACAAGAAAACAACCTACCACAAAGGAGCAGTAAGGACTGAAATATGGCTATTTTTGCTTCACAGCTCTTTACTGAGCAGCGATGAACCCTCTTCTAGCAATCATATGAGAAATGTTATACAAATGATGAAATCTCAATAACTACAAGACCCCATTGAGTCCATGTTTGTGAACCTCAGCTCACAACTGACCAGAAGTACAGAGTACTAGATAGTTACATGGAGTACTACTAAAAGCTGGCAACCCTCCTTTGGCAGATGAAGATAGTTAAGTCTTCAGGACTGAATGGTTGCTATAGATGTTTGTGATAATGCAAGAAAGTAATTAAATATTAGCGAGCTCCTTTTACTTCTTTTTTTTTTTTTTTCTCCTGAACATTTTAAATAAAAGAGAGGAAACATTGTGTTTTGAATGACTGCTAGAGCACATAAACTGTTATCTCTTAAGCTATGTAAAGTTCAGCCAAAAATTAATCCCGCAGTACGTTTCAGGTTTGTGTCTGCCAGGTCTGTAAACAGCTCCTGTATGGTCAGTGCATTCACTTAGCCTAGGAAGTCTTTTGCGGTCTGCAGTGGCTTTTCAGATGCTGAGGCTTGTTCATAGAATCATAGAATCATTAAGGTTGAAAGAGACCTCAAGGATCTTCCAGTCCAACCATCCCCCCACCACCTATTACCCACTAAACCATGTCCTTCAGTACTGCGTCTAACCTTTCCTTAAACACCCGCAGGGACGGTGACTCCACCACCTCCCTGGGCAACCCGTTCCAATGCCCGACCACCCTGTCAGAGAAGAAATTTCTCCTCATCTCCAACCTGAACCTCCCCTGGCGCAACTTGCAGCCGTTCCCCCTTGTCCTGTCAGTAGTTATCTGCGAGAAGAGGCCAACCCCCAGCTCACCACAACTCCCTTTCAGGTAGTTGTAGAGGGGGTTCCAGTAAGATAGCAGTGGCTTTGTAGGAGCAAAATGGCAATTTATAATAGGAGCTGCAGAGTTCAGTTTCCCAGAGTTTGACATAGGGCAGGCCTGTCTCTGTGATCCAGAGGGACTCTGCTTGTATGACCTGGAGGGCAGACCATTGTCTACCCATCTTCAAGGATGAGGCAACGGTATCAAAGCAGAGCTCTGAGTCCTAAACGGGCTCTTTGCAGCCATGATAGCAGAGACGGTGAAGTACTGCAGTTCTCTCCCTCCTTCTGAAGAAAAGGCAGCACAGCATGGCTCTCTAGAAGTTAAGAGTATAAAGGCAGAGAAACTAAATACTATTTTATGGAACATGCTGCTCTTAGGGAGTCGCTGTTTGTGCTAAGTTCCCTTATTTGTCACTGAAGCTGTAATTGTAAAGCTGCACGCTGCTTTTGCTAACCCTTCCCTGGTCTGCAAGTGGGGAAATGTTGTACCGCCTTCTCTGCCACTGCAGTTCCCACGTAGTAACTTGTACAAACAGAAAGTGGTGTCTCCATTGGTACCTGCATGACATTCATGTAAATGAATACACCATGTGGGGAAAAAAGAGAAGAAAATATGAATTTCACACACTGTGAGTAAGTGAATAAAGATTGGGTGAGGCTTTAGCTACCCCATTTGTTAAGAAGCTCATTTAGCCTATTTTCAAACTGGTTTGGTGGTCACATTCTGCAAGGATAGCAAGTAAGTTAGCTAGTAGGAGTGATTCCCAAATGGGGATTAACTGAATATTGCAAAATATTGGTGAAACATCGTACTGAATTCTTGTCTTCACAAGGGCAAATTTATTGTCTCATTTACATCAGTGCAATCAAGTTTTAAAAAAAAGAAAGAGCCCAACAAAGCAACATGACTAATCTATTGAAACAGTTCATTTTTAATACTGACTGTTGACCGCAAACAAGTTACTAATGACGTTCAGGATGTGAATTATTGTTGAAATGAATCCTTGCATAGTTTTGTATAATGTGCTGAAGAAACTCACAATCTGTTTGCAACATACTTCAATGCAGAATGAGATTAAATTAATTTCACATGTTATATTCCTTATGAAAAAGCCCCTGGCCCTAATAAGCATTTCCTACTGGCCTTTTTTTTTCCCTCCTGATAAGGGAAGACCTACCTAAAATAGAAAGGGAATCAGCAACTGCAGTGAATATTCTACTCAGTACTGCAATAATAATATGGCTTCTTTCCCTTGAGAAATAGGTACTAAAACATTAACATGAAGGACTTCTGTTTGTGGTGTATGTCTGCTCTAATGTATACTCAAATCAGCCACTGATAATCCTGTCACAAATCATCAATTTCTGTGTATTTTCAGCATCTTCTTTTCTCATTTATAGTAACATATTACTTAGTATTTAAATTGTTAGAACTTGTTTTCAGAACTCAGAAGGAAGAAAAGAGTATTTGGTTTTCTCTCTGGTCATGTTTCAGCCTTGTACAACTTCCTGATTTAATATAAAAATACCTTGCAAGTTCAAAAGAACCCTTTGGGTTATATTTATGCCTGCAGACTTTATGCTGGATGAGATAACGTTTGCCTGTGCTATGGTGATGCAAGTTATTTAAAGGTCTGGAGAATAGCTCCTAGCTTAACTTGCAACCAGAATTGTAAAGTTATCCTTTCAATTAACAGTCAAGTTACCAATGTGCCTTTGGGAATTCCCGTAGCTGCCCACTGACATCGCCGAGCACTCGAAGTTTACTTTGAATATTTTGGAATTTATATGCCAAAAATTACATAATATTACTGTGCTTTTTGTGGCTTTGTATAGGAGGAGTCTGATGAACTGGGATACTGTATTTCGGAATGGGGCTGCTAACGTTAATAGTGATGGAGCACACGCATACATTAATGAAATACTTAAATGCTCGGCTGGTGAGAGCTGCGGCAGGTAGGTGCCTCGAAGTCAGTTGTTTCGTAAAAGTCACCTTCATTTTAGTGTCCGTCTTTCTTGCACATGGATGAGTTGCCTCAGAAAATACACACAAGAGCCAGCACATGTGAGTGTGAACTTGCCCAAATCCTCCAGTTAAAAGTTCACAATTTTTTGCTTTCATCTTTGGCCTAGAGGAATTAATATCTGTTACTTCTCTCATGGCAAGAGTTCCTGTGTCTGCAAGCTATGTGGCAGGTGAAAAGGAAGCTTTGGTCTGCTCACGCAGCATGAGCCTGCCTCAGTCATGACTTCGGGTTATTCCTTGTCTTCATTTATCGTTGCCCAAGGAGCTGTAGGTGCTGCCTGTGCTGCCCTGACAGGGGTGTGCTCCGGGCAGGGGCTGCACCATGGCTGCCTGGCCCCCAGCCCACCAGCAGCTCGGCCGCTTCCTCCCTCCTGCAGCTCGGGGCGAGGCCCAGCCACGAGCAGAGGGGACGGGGCTCTGGCAGGACTTCACTAGCTCTTGCTGCTGGTGGGAGCGGGCCCTGTGCAAACACTCCTTGTGGTAAGACCCCTGTGTGGCAGCTATCAAAGAGAAGGTGAAAGGGATGGCCAGAGCTAATGGTTAAGAGAAGGCAAAAACCCCCAACATTCCCAAGCCTGGAGCAGGGATGGGGCATGGGGAAGCACGGCAGGATGTGCACACACCTACTTGGACACACCTACTGGCACAAAACCTGTAATATCTTTTGACTGATGTGTTGGATTTGGATCCTTTCATGTGTTTTGATTTGGCATTAGAAATCCTTAAGCCAGCGTGATCAGTAAGCTGCAGCCTGACTTTGCCCACCTGTAGAGCGCCTGGGCACTGACTGCAGGGCCATTAACAGAGCAAGAAACCCAGCACACGACCCAGCGTCTAAAAACCATGCGTTACGTTATCGATCTTTCTGTGGATTCAGCACCCCAGCTTTCCGCTGTTTAACAAAAACCAGCCAGTTTTATCCAGAAACCTATTCAAATCGGTAATACATTTTCTGTCCTTCGCCATTGAAGACTGAATGTGAAGTAACCCCGCTCTAACTACTTGGCAACATTATATTTGTTTTTTTCTTTCAATACTTCTAATTGTGCACTGAAAACAAAATCTACTTGTGATTTTCTCTGGCTTTTGTAATTTGTTATTGGCTCTTATAGATTATTCAGTAAACTCAAATTGCTTTTTGTCTTAATTGGGTCTTGTCTGCATTCTGCCCTGGCCAATTTTCAGCCTATCACCTAAATTGCTCTGTGCCCTAATAAGATTGACTAGTTGATACAAGGTAGTGTAACGTTTATTTTACACCTCATATTCCTCTCAGCTTGTGTAGAGAAATCATTTTAGAATTAACATATTTTGCAGCTGATTCCAGCAGCCGCTGGTTTTCCAGAATGTCTCGCCAGCTAAAAATAGCTGGGAGAAGACTGTTCAGTCAGACTCTTCCTTCAAACATTTATTATTTTAGCCATCACTCATCTTATAGTAAACTTCCCTGAAATCAGTTTTGGGGGTTTTAATACTTTTCTCCATCTTGAACTGGTCTGGTTTACAGACTGGGTGAGTTTTGTTGGCACAGAAATCAGAGGTTGCTGGAGTTTAATGGTTCTGTTTACACAGTAGTTAATAAACAAGTGTTCAAATACATCTTCAGCTCAGGCCTCTCCCACTCCTGGGTCTGTGTTGCTGTTTTTCAATGCAGCTAAGTAACGTCATATATCTATTCAAATTAAATGTTATATCGTGGGGAACGGGCACTTCGGATAGTCCCTTTCAATGATAATAAATCTGCTGATCCTTGTTCTAAGAAGGATGTAGCCCTGTTTCTAACTTTTCCCAGTTCATAAGATACAGTAATGTGAAACTCGAAAGGGATACATTGAAGGTTTGGTATATGAACATTTCTGGATCCATTTAACTTCCATAAAAACTATCCACAGATAATTTTTGTGTGTGACACATCAGAGATAAGGTATTAGAATAGTACAATTATCATTTCTTTGTTCTCAGCTAGTCATCCGAGAAATCTTGTGAAAGGTTGTGTTGTGGGGTTTTTTGGCAAAAGAAGTAAATCTTCTTAAAAGTTAAAAATTGTAGATTTATGGGAACAGAGGGAGTATGAGGTGGGTTACACCTTGTGGCTCTGGAGTGGTGGCTTAGCTTTTCTGCTTGGTTACGTCCAGCCCAGTTGGGTTATCTCCATAAGCACTATGGGTGTAAGGGCCAGTTGTAGCCAGGCAATAGGTTTCAGGGCACTCTGATACCAGCCAGCTGAAGTACAGAACAGATGAAGCCACGCCGATACCTCCTTGACAAGGGGAAAAACCTGCTACCCAGCTCCCCTCCTGTCCTTCTGTGCGTGAAGAGTCCCGTGCGGCAGCGCCTCGCTGTCTTCCACATCCAGCTGTGTTGCACAAAACAGCAACTGGCTCCTCAGAGTCAGCGCACCGTGAATGCGTAAGGCACATGGGGGTTTGGGGGGGCCATACTGACATTTTCTGTCTTTTCCTGCTTAGCAGCAAGTCTGCTCTAATGGGGAAAATAATCAATGTTGCATGTCACACCAGGTGGATGGATGATGGAAGGGCAGTGGATGTGGTCTATCTTGACTTCAGCAAGGCATTTGACACTGTCTCCCACGGCATCCTTGTGGGTAAGCTGAGGAGATGTGGACTGGATGATCAGGTAGTGAGGTGGATTGTGCACTGGTTGGAAGGCAACCAGTGGGTTGTGGTCAATGGGGCCGAATCTAGTTGGAGGTCTGTGACCAGTGGAGTCCCTCAGGGGTCGGTACTGGGACCAGTGCTGTTCAATATTTTCATCAATGACCTGGATGAGGGAACACAGTGTACCCTCAGCAAGTTTGCTGATGACACAAAACTGGGAGGAGTGGCTGACATGCCGGAGGGTTGTGCTGCCATTCAGCGAGACTTAGATAGGCTGGAGAGCTGGGCGGGGATGAACCTGATGAAATTCAATAAGGGCAAATGTAGGGTCTTGCATCTGGGAAGGAAGAATCCCATGTGCCGGTATAGGCTGGGGACTGAGCTGCTGGAGAGCAGTGTAGGGGAAAGGGACCTGGGGGTCCTGGTGAACGGAGGGATGACTGTGAGCCAGCAATGTGCCCTGGTGGCCAGGAAGGCCAATGGCATCCTGGGGTGTATGAGAAGGGCTGTGGTCAGTAGGTCGAGGGAGGTGCCTCCTCCCCCTCTATTCTGCCTTGGTGAGGCCGCATCTGGAGTATTGTGTCCAGTTCTGGGCTCCTCGGTTCAAGAAGGACAGGGAACTGCTAGAGAGAGTCCAGCGCAGAGCCACAAAGATGATCAAGGGAGTGGAATATCTCCCTTATGAGGAAAGGCTGAGGGAGCTGGGTCTCTTTAGCTTGGAGAAGAGGAGGCTGAGGGGTGACCTCATCAACATTCATAAATATGTTAAGGGTGAGTGTCGGGAAGATGGAGCCAGGCTCTTCTCAGTGTCATTAAGTGATAGGACAAGGGGCAATGGGTGCAAGTTGGAGCATAGGAGGTTCTGGGTTAATGTAAGGAAAAACTTTCTCACTGTGAGGGTGACAGAGCACTGGCACAGGCTGCCCAGAGAGGTTGTGGAGTCTCCTTCTCTGGAGACATTCAAAACCCGACTGGACACGTTCCTGAGTGATGTGCTCTAGGTGGCCCTGCCTTGGCAGGGGGGTTGGACTAGATGATCTTTCGAGGTCCCTTCCAACCTCTATGATTCTGTGATTCTGTCATTCTGTGATGTGGTTTCTAGCTCCTTACAGATCCCATTAGCTGGGACGGAGCTGAGCCTTTGCTGGGTCTTTCAGCTCAATAGAAATCTGCATGTGAAATCTGCGTCTTTTTTGCAGCCCTGATTACATGGTAATGATAGCTTTCCTTATATCACCTTCCCTTGCTTACTTGTAGGTGTCATGTTCTCCTTTCTCAGTTTTGTTTCAGCTATTAAACTGTCAGAAACAGCTAGTGCTTTCTGACAGTGTTGAAGCTGCATTTGGGGTTTTGTGTGAAAATGTTTTGTGGTTTTGTTTTTTGTTGTGTTGTGATTTTGCTTTGTTTTGGTTTTTTTCTTACGTTAAAATTTGCAACATATATATTTTGATTTCCATTGCAGTATCTTTTACTACAAATTAATAGGTGGTTGCGTGGCTGCATTCTTCTACAACCTTGTTAGAAAACATGAAAAAATGAAAATTTTACAGTAATTATTAAAGCTAAGCTCTAATAGAAGAGTAAGAAATCTATATATAATTTACTGAGAAGTATTTTCAGCACTTTATATTCCTAAGTAAGAATATATACATCTTCAAATCGGTGTGCACAATGTAGTTAAGTACATTTTTTTCCTGTTTTTATATCCCTACAGTAACAAAATGAAAACCAGAAAGCATCATTATTAATGACCTGTAAGCAAGTATAAAGGTTATATTTGTCTGTCCCAGAAATAGGATTAAAAAGCAGACCTAATTTTATAGCGCTGATACAGAAGAAACTCAATTTTTCTTTGGCCACGCACCATCTCTGTGTAGATTCATTACAAAGTTGTTAAAACAACACTGTGTTATCAAACAGCCTTAAAACTGAGGATATATCTAGGCTTTATTATTACTAGCAGCCACTTTAATAGAATATAAATATCATGTAGGATGTCACCATGGTACACAAAGCCAACCATCCTATAAACCAGTGGAACAGACCAGGGTGCTACATCTGTATACTTTACAGGAATTTTCATATGCAAACTTAAATTAAAATAGCTTGTCTTTCTATAATTAGTATGTCAAAATACGTGAGAAACTGATGTGCTTCTGTAAGAGTAGAATTTCAAATATTATTTTAAATTTCTGTCACTGTTCTGAGAAAAATTATTTCCTGTAAATATTCCCTTCCAGTGTCCACCCCACCCCACCTCCCCTTTTCCATTCTTCCTTCCAGGCCTGAGAGGAACAGCTATTTTAAAAGTTATTTCTTGCATTGTTGTGGATTTTGTGGAAATGTGGATTCTTCTTCCACACCAGAGGAAATCTGCACTAGTGTAGTATGGAGAATTTTGAAAAGTGTTAACGCCTTACTGCTGGTGTCTTCCTCATCCTTTTCTGCAAGTACTAGGCAGATACATAATCGCCGTAATGCCCTGAACTGGCAGAAGCACTGATTAGATGATGAGAAACAACAGGCCATATTTCTCCTCCCAGTTCAAGCTAATTATAAAACTTCATGTTATAACACACTGAAAACGTGGACCTCCCTTTGAGGGAGGAGAGATTAGATGCGGCATTGAATAGGTTGTTACGCGACCTGGATGTTACCAGAAGCTTCAGGACCTATGGGGAAAAGGTGGATTTACCCCAGTCTGCGCTGGAGCTGCAGAGGGGATTTTTCCCAGCCTATACTTTTAACTTCCCTTTTCAGACAGTTGTGTTGAGGAGTTAAAGTTGGTGTCGTTACGCAGAACCTTCCCATTGAGAATAAGATATGTAGGGGCACATATCAGGAGATGGAACTATTTGAATAGCTTAGGTTTCAGCTATTTCTTGCCATTCAGAGTTTGCGAAGAAGCCAGTTGCTTTGACGAGACCTGTATTTCTGCTCAGCATGTTGGGAAGGTCCTCCCCAAACTGGGGCCTCTCCTGTTTCTGCTTTCCAGCTTTAGCTCACGCAGTTCCAACGCCTTGCTTTGCACCTCAGACACCAAGCAGGGTGGCATGTAACCATCTGGCTTTTTAATCCCAGATTTGACTGGCAGAGCTCAGAGGAGCCGTCCGGATCCCCCGAGTGACCAGAGTTTGCTCTGCCCCTGCCCTCTTGGTGGCTGTGCAGGTCCCTGCGCAGTGGTTGGGTCTGGAGGGCTCCTGTTGGTTCGCGACTCCTGTTAATTTGAGGCTTTGGCAAGTGCGGGTGTCTCTTCTGTTACTTTGCTCCTCTGGTTTCCCTCCGCTACTGTTGGCTCTGTGGTCTTCAGGGAAGACTATCTCTGGGCTATTTGCTTAATTGTTGATCATTAATGGTTAAGATAATTTCCTTCTAACAGGGATGTAAACTGATAAGTTTGTTTGACTAATTATTATCTCTTATTTAATGTTCTCTACTTTTCAAGTGTGAAACTAGGTGTTTGTTGTACCGGTTCATTGACAAAAGCAGCTTCTTTTTTTAAAGAAAAGAAACAGAAATCATTACTGTGAGTAAAGTATCAGCTATTAGTGGTTTACTGTGGGATTTATCATTACAAATAAGTCGAACACTTACTCCCCTCTGACCTCTCAGCAAATTTCAGCTCTGTCGCCCATCTTTCTCAAGTGTATAATACATGCTTGGTACAAAACCAGTGTGGCTTTACTACTGAAGCAATTAAAAAAAATCTGCCCTATTTAAAAGCTGTTCTGTGGATATTAATATTTGTGTACATTGAATGAAGAGGCACTCCCCTGCTGCTTATTCACATAATTTTCTTTTTCTGATTGAATTTCTCCTGTCCAGTGAGCCCTATAAAGGATTCAATGAAATTTAAATATCAATTGCATCTGAAGGGTATATAAAGTATTTGAATAAAAGAAAAAAAAAGTGTAGAAATAAATACAAGCTACAAGATTTCTGGAGGGAGTTTTGTAAAGGATCTATTTTTCTATTGAAGATTACAGAACAGTTTGAGCTAATTATCCTCAGACATCTTCATTATTTCCTCTGTCTAATAACAGCAAGCGTAGTTGTGTGTAACAGTGTTAATTCTCCCTTTATTCCTGCGAATGTCAAGCCTACAGAGTTTCTTTGGCTTTCATCCATTTTTCGGTATTTTGGAAATTCTTCAGCGCAAGTTCCCAAATAAAAGGTTCTGCTTCAGCCCCTGAGGACTGCAACACAATACTGGAGGTGGAGGCAGCGGAGGCCTGACAGATTGTGTTCTTTGATCTTCTGGAACTGGTATTGACTTCTCATCCCCCCCCGCCTGATGAACTATTGGGGGTAGAAAGGAACCACTGAAACAGAGGTATGAAAGCAGGGATTTACAGTGCTCTAATGTGCAGAGGTACAGGGATACACCCGTTATTAAAGGTAGTGGTTGTACTAAATTAAAAAAAAACAACCTTCAGCAAAATAAAAGCAAAGGCTAAATAATTGATCAATAAGCAAACCCGTTAAACTGCTGGTGTGCTCAGCCTACGCTGCTGCAGACAGCAGAGGCCTTTGAAGGCAGCCACAGAACTGCTTGCTTGTCTTGCTTGCGGTCTTGTGCTTGTACACCTTGTTGGAGCATGTGAACTCCAATAAAGTTGTTTTGTTCAATTGATTTCTTTACACTGTTATGTCTTGCTTTGCAAATAAATTAAACAGAAAATAGCTGTGATTTTAGGAGGTGCACATCCCTCTGCAAGGAACTAGAGCAGAAAATCTTTGTAGTAATTGACCTGCTGAGACTAATTCAAACATTCAGTGGCTCTAATGTCTTCTGCCTTACTCCACCAAAACCTGAAGTCAACAGTCTTCAGGAGTAACTACAGGAACTGCTCATTTACCCGGGCAATTATTTCTGCGTAAAGGTAGGGAGGCAGGAAGGGCAGACGCAAGAAAGGTGCTGTACTTGAGCAGAGTTCAGTCTGAGAACCTGTTTTCAAGCTTGTTTCCATTCCAAAGCTTTGGGGTGAATCTGTTTTGTGTTTGAGAGTTGCTGTTACGTTAGTTTCACCTTCATAAGAGGAAAAACCATGCTGGAGCGCTGATCTGGGATGGCGTGCTGCTGGCGGCTGCTGTACATTGCTTCTGTACCTGATTTTATGACTTTTTGCAAGAACATTTTTGTAAAACAGTTTCTTCAGACCTAAACCCAGTTCTATTTTTCTCCATGGCCAACTTTTCTTTCTAAGGAAATTACAGTCAAACATACTGTCATCTCCACTGGCATAGTCAATCGTTAAATTGGAGATCTCGAGGCCAATGGGTGTTCATTTCCCAGAGCCTGTGTTTAGGGTGACTCTATCTGCTCACACACATGGGCTTTGTGTGCCCATGGTTGACCTGCATGCTGGCAGCAGTGGCTCTTCCAATTTTCTGTGATAAGTTGCACATCCAATGGGGACTGTCCTAGACTAAATAATGTTACCTGTGCACCAAGATAGTGGCTCCCAATTTGCTATACATTCATTGCTGTGATAAGTAATGCTCTCTTCGGTAAATAAGGCTCCATTTGGTAAATAATGCTCAACTTGAAGTGGTAGACCACAACTTTCTGAGTTTTTGAGAACTGCAAATTCCAGTTTGTGCTGAGGATAAATCTAGATGTTTGGCAGCAGCTAGTCCTGACAAGTCCCAGGTGGGATTTTCCAAATTTTTCCTGCTTGATATCAGACATGACATAAAGAGAGAGTGTTTTCATGAGGTGAAAGGACTGTGAAGTGAATGGAAGAAGGGACAGAAGTTATGTAGAAGTGACAGGAGATGTGGAAGTGCCATCTGATTTTTCACTGACTCAGCTGCGTTTGTAATCTATTCTATTCTATTCTATTCTATTCTATTCTATTCTATTCTATTCTATTCTATTCTATTCTATTCTATTCTATTCTATTCTATTCTCCACTTACTTGAAGTCTTAAACAGCTGAACACGGTGGTAACAGTTTAAATGAAGCTATAATGGATTATATATAGGAAATAATACTCTAGTGAACAGATCAGTCCAAAATACGTTTTTCAACTCGGTTACGGACATTTGGAGACACGTCTTCCTCTCAATTTCAGCATGAAAAGGGGAAAAATTGCTAAACTTGAAGTAACCTTGTGTGAATGGCAGATGAGATGCAAGTGACACATGTTGCAAGGAATAAATATACAGTTTGGGTTCTATAATTTTCCATTGCATTAATTTGTCTGAATATATTTAGATCAGTAATTTAGACTGGAAATTAAGGCTGTTTATGGCAACTGCTGTATGTTGATGGAAATATCGTTTGATGTGCTATATTTTAAAACCGTGTCATTGACTTTTTAAAACCGCTTCAAAGTTAAATGCACAAAATTACTTTAACAAAATAATGTTTTACCATACAATTAAAACATAAAAGATGCAAAGTTAAAGGTCTTGCATATTTTATGCATAAGATTTAATTTTTCTAAGAGCAATTCAACTGACCAAGAGTTACATTCATAGAAAGACACTGTCTGATGCAGTCAAAATATCTTAACCAAACCTTGCTTTCTCACCATTCTCTCTTTACTTTTTAATTCTGTATTTGGTAATACAGGCACTAACAATGTTTGGCATTTTTATTTTTCAGAGCCCAATTCAACCATCCTATGGTTACAGAATAAAAGCAGAGGTCTCAGGAAACTCTGTGGGAGCCCTGAATTAATGTTCCTTTCCTAGGAGAACACACTGAAATGACAGGTTGTCCTTTGTAGCCCCTATGGACCGCTTCTGAATGAGAGCATCCTTTGCCTGTGCACCTGCAGCTGGGTGCATCATTCTCCCAGCTGGCTGCCCATTTTGTCAGGAGCAACCACAAAACCTTCACAAAATCTTTACTTCTTGGAGGGGCCAGTGTTAGTTCCAGTTTTATCCGCACCAGGGATGGATAGCACATAAGTGAGCCAGGATTTGCCAATGTCCTGGGTGTCCAGAGCAATCAATGGAAACAAACGATCGCTTCCTACCAGGATATCCTACCTCAAGAACTGTTACTTAGCCTCAGGAGAAGACAGACATGCTTTGCCTGCTCCTAGAGACGAGTAATAGCAAAGAGGGAGTAGGGAGGCAGGTACCAGGGGTACTTGTTCCTGCAGTTCTTGGTGCTGGAAACCAACAGGCTCCAAATGTTGCCCATGGTGGCAAAGGGATGATTCTGGCAGGGAGGCTGGGAATGTCTTCAAAGAGAAGAGCAAGAGAGTGAGTGTTTGAGGGTAGAGAAGGACACTTAGAAACTTAGGACAGGTAGTGCGGAGGGAAACCATTAATAGGAATAATAAAACACTCAGAATGGAGCTTCAGTAGTTGTAAAGTTGAATGCTGTTTTTAAACTAACAAGTAAGGCTTTGGCATGCCTAAAAATTTCATTTCACTGGGAGAGAAAACTAGAATGGAGAAAGTAAATTTTAATTAAATACAGAGAGAGGTCTTATCCTGTATTCTCAATTGTTGACTCTGAATGGGTGCTCAGAAGAAAATAAAAACCTGAATAACTGTATGAATGCTTCTTGAATCCGCATCTCCTCTTTGTGATTGAAAATCATGCATGGCAAAGCCCCTGGCTGGCAGGCAACACTTGGAGAAGTAGCCACTGATGCTGAGTGTCCCTGCTCTTGACTGCCTCTTCTGATACGCCTTATATTGGGCAATAAAAACCAAATACATAAATAGGCAGGACTGCTAACTGCCTTGTAGATCCACAAGCTGCAATTGCATGACCATTGCATTGTTTGTAAAGACGCTATTTGTAATTGTTGTCCATTATAATGAGCACTACAGTATTTATGGAGAGGAAAATGCAGACATCGCTGCAGGCAATTAACAAATATGCCACTTTCAATATTTCCATCCAATTCAACTTTAATAGAGATGTTATTACTCATCCTAAAGATTTGCTCAATTTTTTTTACAGTAAGAAATCTTCTATATATTTTCCCCCTTTTTACACTTAAAAGCACTTAAAAATGACTTGAACCTGTTTAAAATGTGGTTTGATTATAATAATATGGAGATTTTACATCAGTGCTTTGAAAATCCTTAGGAATGAAACATCGCTTTCTAACAGATTAAGCTGTCAGATTCTGCCCCCTACACTTAAAAGCAGCCATATTACAAAATTTGTTCCACAAATTGCATTATAAAAGTGTTTGGTGTTCCCTTATTCCGGCTGAAAGGTTGTTTCAAAAGTACAGTTTTGTTTAGATCTTCCTTCTAATCCTTGGATCTGTGTTTAGATCATGCCTCTAATTTCTAGGATATGAGCAATTAATACTCACTTGTTTTTGTGTCAGTTTGTTTTATGACTTGGTAGATCTTTTCCCTTCCTGTTGTTTATCACTGAGTCACATCCTCCCTAAGCCTTTGGTCTAGTTAATTGCCAAAACATTTTTTTCTGGTATGATAAACCGGGCTTCCCTAGTCATCCAAGGAGCCTCCTCTGCCTCCACCTACTTTAAAAGTGGTGGTGCTGAGGAGCCAGTGCCCACACATTTAGGATGATTCCATTCTGGACTTTATCTAGTCTCTTTCTATGAGCTGAATACCTGTTAGCAGCGGGTGCACTTTAATGTGCCTCTGGAGCCTACCTTCCAGTTTTGCTTCTCCTGAATGAGTCTGTTGCGTGTGGTCTATGAGCACTCGGTGGTGTGAACCAAGGCGTTGTCAGCAGCAACTCACCTAAGAACCACCCTCCTGGCCCAGACTGAAATGCTGCTGTAGACAATCCCCGATAACACCATGGCACTTCCTTGAGGAACTGGGATTTATGTCAATGTCCTTTTCCAAAAACGCTTTCTTTTCGTTCCGTACGCTGAGGATCACGCGTGGTAATTGGTTGTCACCCTACACTGCTATCCTTTACAATGAGCACTACGGCTTTTTTTATGCAGGAGAAAATGCCGAGATCACTGTAGGCAATTAACAAATATGCTGCTTCTGGCTGCCTCAAATGTCTCAATATTAGTTTTTTCTCATAGGCTAAGTCAATTTAAAAAAATCCATTTTTAACAGGAAATAATTTTAAAATGCAAGTACTAAAAGGCCTGATCATTTATACACTTCAAATAAGTGTGCTTCTGAGTTTTCGTTTTAACAATTTCTTTGTATTTTTTGGCTATTCCAAAATGGCGTGATTTTACTAGGATCTAAATGTGTCGAAAGGCACATTAACCAAGAGAGGGGGAAAAAAGGAGCTATATATAGTTTTACTGTCCCTTTAGGGAACCATTGCTTGAGCTTCATTAATATGCATTTTAGCACAATCTAATTTACTCATATGGCTGGCCCCAGGTGTTTGGAAAGGCAACCAGAGGAAAATCAGATCATACTAAAATTAGAGACAAGAAATATTGAATGCCTTCCCTTTTAGGTCCTTGAAAGGCACATATTAATTATAACTGGATGAATTTATGAAAACTAATACTATGAACAGCTCCAATAGTAATTATTTTTGAAAAATGATCTCTACCCATAAGTGTATTCTGATCAAAGCGCACAGAAAATGTTCTGTTAAAGAATATATATGTATGCTGCCCCCTTAAAACATTCAGTATTTAGTGCAGTGCCCCTGTGACACCTTTCTGATGTATATTTATTCACTGAAAACCAGAATACAAAGCCTCGTTTCTTGTGTGCTGCTTCTTGAACAGCTTCAAATGGGGCAGAGCATTAGATTTTGATGGATTTGCCCTGTCCTCCTAAGGAGAGTGCATCTCTGCTGGGTTACAAAAAGCCAAGGCCAGCAACACTGGGGAGGAAAAAGTGAGAAGGTATGGGGAAAAAAAGTTAAAAGACTATCTCCATATGGTCCGATTAAGCGTTCTGTGCTTTCACCAAGTCAATAGGAGGCTTTGGCAAGCAAGTGTTCACAGCTGGTCTCTGAACTGCTTACGGGCTGTAGTGGTGCAATAAAGGGGCTTTATATATTAATTTCCTAAGTGTCATCTTGATTTGCAGCAGGAAGCGTAAGCAAAACATTGTCAAACAAATTAGCCCTGAAGGTGCCTTTGGAGCAGCGCTCGGTGGTCCTGCCCTTGCCCGGGTGCTCTGAACTCTTCAACCGCGGAGGTGCTTGCCTGGGGAAGAGACTATTTCTGAATAAGTCTTTAGGGCTGAAACATCCCGAATTACAGCGGTAGCAGGCTACTGAGGGATGCATTATGTTATGGAAACACTTCGTCATCTCCAGTGAGATTCTAATCGCAAATATCTGATGTTCCCATGATTCACAGACAGGGAGACGCCAGCTGAGGGGAGGGTAACCAGACCAGTAGTAGCACAGAGGCCCGTATGACCTGTGCTTGGAGAAGCAATGCTGACCAGCATGGCTGCTCCACCCAACCGTACCCACCCAGGAGCTGGTCTGTGAGGCTCTGGAGGAGCTCAGCTCTCTCCAGGCTTCCTGAAGACTGCGAAGGAACTGGGAAGGTAGCTCCCCATGGGGTGCTCTGAAGAGTCTTAATCCTCTTGCAAGAAATCTGGTAAGAGATCCTGTTATTTCAGCTTCAAGCCAAGTTTGCTTATTCATAAAGAAGCAAAGTTAGTTCTCTTTCAGATAGGGTGTGATTTCAGGAGAGACCACACTGAAGTGTACTCACATGCAAATCACTGGGTGCTTGTCAGATCTATAGTTCATTACACCTCAGTGAAGCACCATGGACAAACATTACTTTGATGTGATAAGCAGGGTGACATTAAAGGTGAATACTAGAGTGTGCTATTAAGATGGAGTTTAAAAAGTACTTACAGAAAGGAATAGAGTCTCCATAGAGGGTGCCATTTAAGAATAGTCCATCTAAAGAACATTCTCCTAAAGCAAAACATCAAAGAAGGGATAGGAAATATGTTTTAGGCCAGGATTCTGGAAGGAAATCAAAGACATATGAATTTCATTAAATCACCAAGAAGTTTAAGAAGAAGTAGATTCAAAATGTACATGAAAAATATTGCAGTAAGTGAAAAGGGAAAACGAAATATCCAGAGACTGGAGAAAAATAGAGAAAAGAAGATGATGAAAAAAGGATAATTTAGAAGTACCTTAGAGAAAGAAGTTACACTGGTAGATGGAAAAAAAAACATATGGGAAGGAGATTTTCCTCCTATCTGACCACAAAAACAAGCAAGGCCCATTCCCAGAACTAGCCTGTACAGATATAAGAACCTGCAAACTTGACAGAGTAATTATCAGACCTTTTTATAAAGAAAAAAGAGATGGTTGAAGCCTTCTCCTCTCTGTGCTCATTGTTTTTCCTAGACTGAGAAAATGAGCAAGTTTACAGGAACGAAAACATTGTCTTTAATTACGTAACTACCTGTTTGCAAAAGTACGTGCTTTTGCAATATGTCAATAAATCACCCTCCTCCTCGTGTCTCAATAACGTTGCTACATTAGTAGAAATGACCATGGACCTTAATGAGAAGAAGTTTGCTCTGCCCTGGCACTCCAGCAGCAACCCGCTCGTGACTGCGACCCATGGCCGCGTGCGCAGGACGAGCTGCTGCTCGTGGAGCTGAAAACCCAGCACTGAAGAGGACCCAGGGGAGGGGAGCCAGCACCCTGGTGCCAGCCTGCAGTGTGCCCGGGGACCAGGCTCTCAGCAAAAGGGACTGGACGAAGCCAGACCCTTGTACCCACTGCCCGCAAACCTATGGGGAGACCCTTCCCCCTGGCCAGCTGCCGTCGTGCCCCCGTGCCTCTCCCTGCTGGTGGCAGCTTGCAGCTGATGGAGCGGCAAGGAAAGGTAAGGCAAAGGGTGTGGGAGTGAGGAGAGACGGGCTCGGGGCTAGAAATAGTGGCTGGCGTGTAACATGACAAGTTTCGTACTTTAGTCCCTGGGAGAAATAAGCATCTTTCAACATACAGGCTTCCAGCACACAGTAAGTGGAACAGCTGCAGTGTAGCACCGTCTCTCTTTTATTTCCTGCTCAGTCCATCCCTTTCTCATTTAAATTATTTCCTTTATATCACAGGTTTGAAAGCTTATTGCCTGTTCCCTGAGCCGCTGCTTTGTTTCACGCCGGTTGGAAGCAGGGAGTACTTTGTACTGCACGTGCTCTAGCTGCTGCTGCTGCAAGACTCCTCGGAGGTGGCGAACAGGACCTCTCGCCGGGGGAAGAGCCAGACTCCTCTTCTTCCCGGCTGTGCTGTTCAGTTGGACGCTGCAGGCCTTTAGTTCAAGTTAAAATGCTGCGAAGGCTGTAAGGAAATACGTGAGCAATGTTAATATCTATTCCACCTGGCTTTTTGATGAAGAAAAACACAGAAGAACAAGGGTATCATCCAGATGGTAATCTATGTGTCTTCCTTACAGTTAGTTCTATGGTGTGAATATATGTGTTTCTGCACAAAATATTAGATCCACTAATAAGTACTTTTAGCCAAGAGTGTGTCGACGGCTAATGTTTCAGGGAGTTGGGTATGTAAAAGCCCAGATCAGTTGGGCCGTGAATCTATGCTTACACTACCCCTTGATGGCTGGTTACGTGTATGTAATCCTGGATGCTGTAGTTTTAGCTAAGGACGTACCATCAACAAATATTGTACTTAAAACTAGGGTTATTTAAGGAGGTCACGATACAGAGAGTAACCAGTTACCGTTTCTGTTCGGTCAGTCTCTTGAACTCAGGGAGAATCTGAGAGGAGCCGCTTCTGAAACACTCGGGGCAAATGCGGGACTGGTTGCTGGAGAAGCAGAGCAGGGAGAAGAGGTGGAACAGATAGGGTACGGATCCTCTGTGTTACTCAGCTACAGAAAAGAGTTTATGCCTGAATAGCACCATATTTAAACCTGAGTTGTAAACATTTACTGCTTAGGTAAGACATTATCTGCCCAGAGTTAACTGTGTATCTTGGCATACGTAACTACATGATTTTGCCGCAAAGCTGGGAAAAAGAAAATTTGTTGGGTTCTTGACCTCACTGGCCCTGAGGAACCTATGCAAATTTACATCCATAAATAAACTATGCAATTGTTATTATTAGCTAGTCGTGCTTCGTTGAAGTCTAAAATTCCCTGCGTGTCACATGCCAATATGAATGGATATTACTGTGCTCAGCTATTAACTTTGTGCCCAGTACATCTTTGGAGAGAGCACCTCTGCCCTTGCCTTATCCCAGAGGTGGTTGCAAGGTCAGTCTGAAAGTTCCTCAGGCACCTAAATACAAGTAACTGCTTCACTTGGGCACGTGCAGAACCTATTTCCTGATGAATACCTATTGCAATCCAGAGTTTGGATGCCTTTCCTCCTCAGAGGTTCACCTACATGTCCTCTGAGAATCCTAACACCTGGAAAAAACAGCACTAAAAGTGAGAGCTGGAAGTCATCTAACCCTATGCTAGCACCAGGCTGGATGAGTTTGTATCTGTATCCAGCCTGTTGCTCAAGACTTCTGGTGATGGAGAATCTACCGTCTCCCCAGGTGAGCTAGTGCGTAATTACCTTGCTGCAAGAAAATGTGCTTTTATATCTGGCCTAACTATCCTTTCTTTGATTAAAAGGTACTATTTTTTGTCTTATCACCACAGACATGGATAACAGATCCTTCTTACTTAGCAGCAGTCAGTCTTTGAGGTGTCCAAGTTTTCAATCATGACCTCAAACAACAACCCTAACTCTTCCACCACCTCCCCCGTGAGTTCTGGGGTTTTGCCCTGGCATCATTCTCCTTGTTTTTGTTTTCTCCGTTGGGGCCAATAACTCACCACTGCACAGAGTAGTTTGCTTTAGGCCTCCCCAGTACTGAATGCTTGAGACAAAATCCAAAGGCTTTGCGGCCAATGTTGGTGTTTAATCCATTAGTTGACGTGGTCGTACTCACACCTGACATTTGGGAGCATTACCCAGGAACGGGAATCTCTGATTTCTATGCTCTCCCGAGCCTCTAGGTGTTCGGATCCACGGTGTCCCTCTAGCAGGAGAATGTGCTGGGTTTTAGCTGCTTTAGGCATCTCTGCCGTCAGCTGTGGTCGAACCACTCTGCAGCCAGAAAAAGAGAATTCCCTTGGGCAGAGAAAAAAAAACACCTCAGGAGGGACAAATGCAGCCAAACGGTTCTGACACTGGGGTGGGAACGGCCTCTGGTGTTGATGAATTTTTATAGTTGGCAGGCCTCATGCTTTTGTATTATCATTGTCAGTCTGTTCTAAGAAGTTATGGTACAGGGCAAACCTCAAACCTGAACAGGACAAAAAGTGTTTACTCCTCTCTGTCAGACAGGGCCAGGACTGATGTGCTCCGGTTCCATTTGCACCGTTATTCTGATCCCACAGCACTAGGGACCCGCATGCCTTCATTTTGTGGGAGCTGCAATAGGTATGATTCATCTAGAAAAATAAAATTAAAGCATAAAAAGCTCATGCATAGGTACTTACAGGATAAAGACCAGAGCCTTAGTCATAATGAATTCACTAGGATCATGTACCTGGAACTACCTTTCTTCACAAGAACAGCCTTGGAATAAGAAATCACTGAATAAAAATTTCCATTTGAGGCAATGGAAAATTATGTCACATATATTGTGTACGTATATATAGGCAGGGAGGCGTGTGTGTCTGAAAGAGAGACCTGAATTCTAACCTGAATTACAATGTTAAAAATAGTAGGATCCTGTTTAGCAGAGGTGACATAAGAGACCTCCTTAGTCTCCCAGTAACGCACGCTGTCTTTACCAGCAGACCGCTCTGTTTCCATCACCAGCAGATCACCGTGCCTTACAGTGCTTCATACCTCAGTCTCCTTTCACTCCTCAGGCATACCATGGTATCCTCCGACCTTTTGGGCCAGTCATGCTTTTGCACACCATCCTTACGTACTCAGCTAAGATGATTTTATTCATGACAAAAGAAGGAATGACATGTTTGGTGTGAGTATAGAGTGTGACTTACCAACACAGTGTCCTTGTGAAAACCTGTGTTCCTCATCTGTGTAATGTAACAAATAAAACACAGTTGATTTGACAGCAGGATAAACAGAAATGTTTTTGTCTTCCTTTCAGCTAGTGAGTTGGATGATGATTACTTTTCCTTTAAAATCTGTAACTTCTCTTGATATTTTAGCCACGATGGCATTGCTTGGTGAAAGTGAGGTCAGATGTGCACGAGAAGGGAGAAGTTGTAAATGAGAGAAAGTTGCAGTGTAATGTTTGTAAAGGAGCTTAGCCATCATCAAACTGCCTTAATTAAGTAAGATAATTTTGGTAACAGTAAAGGCTGGTGATCAGACCACCATGGGCCTTCTGTTGTCAAATTCCTACCACATTTGCCAGGATTTTGGTCACAGAGAGACTCTCAGGCTGCACTGCTACGTGTCTAGGCAGCAGGCAGTGAGGGATGCTCTGGCGAGGATGGCAGCAGGTAGGCGATGCTGTTTCCAGCGGCAGGGAAAAAAAACCCTTGAGAGTGGAAGTGAGTTAGTAGGCATTAAGGTTGTGCCTTTATATACCTGGGTGACGTAAATTGGCCCAGGTAAGATGAAAATCCAGGTTTAATTTTCCCAACATGCCACTGACTTGGCGTGTGACACTGGGCAAACCACTTGCCTCCTTTAGGCCACAGATCCCTGATTTCAGATTTGTGATGCCACTCTTTGCCTCAGCATCATGCTGTGGTGCAAACCAGGACCATTTATGAGGTGTTTATACAGTGGTGGGGCTATGTGAAAGAGAACTACGTAAACCAGAAATATTAGTTCTTTTACAAAATATTTGTTTAAATTCAAGTTGTTTTCCTGTGGTTTTTAATTCTGCAGATTTAACAATAGTTTGTTGATTCTGTTGAATTGGTAGATATATAACCAAAAGTAAGAAAAAGAGATCTTATAACTCCAGCAGAAACTTTAAGAGCATTTCCAGCGCCTGGATGAGCTGAGATTCCACCAGCGTGCCACTAACCCATCCATGTGTAGCATCCATAAAAAAAGACGGATGCTGTCCCGCACCCGGGATGGAGAAGTTTGCCACCAGAGGGAGTCGTGTGAATACGCTACCAGTGGTTGTATCGGCACAGGAAAGGTCATCAGGTGTTTTAGAGATAAGGCACAACCCTTGAAGTTTTCTCTCTGGCCACAGGTGATTCTGTAACCATTCAACACGCGAAGGAAATAATCTTAAAAGTTTGGCTTTTGGCTAAAGGCGCCTGCCTGCAAAATTTGCTGGGTACAAATGCTGCCTTGGTGCTTCACACTCAACCTTCATCATTTGTGCAAAGTATGAGCCTGCTCAATTAAACAAAATTGTTAAGTAAGCCACCCGAATTTTCCTCTTTAAAATACAGCTTCGGGACTGAAAATCAAGACGTGCTTTAAACACCGTGGACGTTTTCACGGAATTAGTATAAAAATCACGGTGATCTGAAATCTTTCTGGCAACTGCTTTGCTGGCGATAAAGCCGATTACATCTGACTGCTGTAATGGCTCTGCGCTGCTGACAGCAGAACGGGCTGGAGAGCATCGTGCAACAAGTACTGCGGCTCTGGAGGTGAGCAGAGGGTGGAAGAAATACAGCGTTGTTGCTACAGAATTATTCTTTTGACTAGATCCAATGTTTAAAGAGGGATGGGATCTATTCCAAATAATACTGAAGTCCTTTATACTGCCAATATGGTTTAAAGGTGCCTTAAAACAAGCAAGAACAGAAACTGACACGATCTGATGCTTCAGCAAGAAGCCCTGTAGAGAAGCCTGTCCACTCAGTGCCTACTTTCGTCTTCCTTGCTACGCTTCAACTCACAGTACTTCTCAAATGTCCTTAATACGGAAATACCCGTACGCTCCTCCCTGAAGTAACAAACCTATTAATATTTTAGGAACCTATTCATCGCTCATTAAAAAACAGGTTCCCAAAGCTGCACGGGGTTAAACTCTGCATGCCAGAAATACGAAGAAACGGCAGACTGAAGAAGACCTCAAATAGCTGAGAAATGGCAATTTCAAGCCCTGGGGATGCCCACAGATCCCCCACAAACCGTGAGGGTCTTCCTTTCTATCTTCCTTTTCATATCCAGCAGAATGGAGCTGCTGTTGTAGCAACCTAGTAGCTCTTTACTTCAAATTATTGCATATATGGAATACCACCTGCTCATAAACACCAATATAACAATTAAGTTAAAAACTATGACATTTTTATAACCTTCATATTTGCAGGAAAGTTTTAAAAGTAAGTAGAAAAATAATTAATATAAATAAATGAAAATTTAAAATGGAATATATAACTTAGCTCAACTAGGTTCTTGTTAATATTTGAGACTATTGATACTATCCTCATTCATTTTCCTGGGGAGTGAACATGGAATTTCTCATAGGATCCATGGAGGGAGTTTCACCAGAGTTTGCAGGAGTAGTCATGGATCTAGTTTGCCATTGATCCTGTACTATAACTCAAGAAAACTTTGTAGGTGTTGCTTTTCTCACACTGCAGGCTGGAGAACAGCAGAATCTGCAGATTCATTGAGCCTGCTGCACATTCTTCTCTATCCTGCTTTTCGTGCTTTGCCCCAACAAAACCGGGATGTATCTACACATCACAGCTCCTTGCTTAGTGTCTGGGGGGAGCTGGGGAACGGGGCAGGACACACACATTCATAGGACCTACGTAACGGACCTGCAGCGTTGTGCCTTCCAGAGCTCTAGAAGGCAAATGTATTTGTGGAGGGAAGGAACGTAACTTGACTTTTCCTTAAAATCAGTTTAAAATCAGTACAACACATCCAATGGTGCTCACATGGCTCCATAAAGCAACGTACATACGTTGCCCTCCCCTGCCCCTTTGGAAATGGAAAGGTACAGTCACGCCGTTTTAAATTGCCCACATGGAAAATCGTGGCCTATTTCAACTCACAGGTTCAAAACATATGCTGAAACTTGCAGTTGAGCAGGTGTTTCCATGATTGTTTTACTTTAGAATTAATCAGAAAGGTTTTTGGATATTAAACAACTTCTGACTCTAGTTTTAGTCATTTTTAAGTGTTAGTAAAACATGTTTCTCCAATTTTTAACAGAGAATTTATTTAAATTGATTTAATTTAATTAGTGCAAGTGGAGAAAAATGTCTGATTTTTATGAGATAAAATTCTTAATTCAACTATCATTTTGATTCAATCTAGACATTAATGCTAGAGTATCTGTTTGAATATGATATTTTTTCATATGTAATACTTTATAATGTCCTTATATAAAATATTAAGTGTTCCAATATTAAAAAATCATAGTACATCAGTGAAAATACAATTCTGATCTTACATTTTTTATCCCAGTTTGGAGTAAAACACTGTGAAATATTACATTTTCCACAGAAATTAACATTCTGTTTTCTTATAGGTTGTATTTTACTCGTTTGAAAAATGCCACTAAAACCTGTTCAAGCCCCGAGATGTTCCATATCATGAACAAGTTGTTCACGACGCGCTTGGTGCCTTGTTAGCTTGAAGATAGTGAATCTGGTTCTGTACAATGCTTAGTTCTTAAAAACATCGCTAGGCCAATTCTTTTCTCTTTAGTTAGTAACACTTTAGACAACAGAAGAATCTCAGCAATTAAAAAGTTGTTCCCAAAGCTAGTTATTTCTCTGAGTCAAATGAGAAATATACAGATCAGGGATTTTTTTGTGCGTTTCCTTCTAATTTTGCAAGTAAAACAATGTGGAAGATGGGGCCGTCTTCAGAGCTGATTAAAGAAACCTGAGATGTCAGGGAATACATGGCTCTTTTAAGAGAAGAAGAATATTAAGTAGCCGTTGAGCAGTGCTGCGATGTGACATTTTTACAGGGAACTCATTTGGAACAAAGTAAAGAGCGGATACTCCGAAGAGACTGAGAAGAGCGCTGCTATTATGCTTTCCCATCATCTGGACAAGGCAATCAATGCTTCGTTACTCTTATCCACAGGAAAGTATTCCTCAGTAGAACCAAATCCCAGCAAAACAGACGCTGTCCGCTGGGCCTGTCTTCTTAATTCTCCCCTTTTATTTCCAGCAGCGTTTATCATTCCTAAGGCCTTGCTTCTAATCTTCCTGGAAAATGAACCGAGATGTCAACAGCTGAGAAAAGATACGAATGCTCACGGGAGGAGACAGGAACACAGTCATAGACCCACTCATCAACAGCTCTGGGATACTAAAGAGCGGTTCCCACGGGCAATGAGGTGGGTACCAGTACGTGGAACACTTTATGCAAGAAAAGCCTCTGCAGTATTTCAGAAGCATTTCTCCAAAAGGCAACCTGAAAAAAAATCTCCATAAAGACGTTTTTACGGCATTCGTTGTTGACGTTTCCTATGGGAGCTGGATTTTTCACAGCTCTGAGCATCCACAGGAGCCACTCCCAATTCCGGCAGGTCTGTTGGGACATGCAGACACCCACGGAGAGCTGGCGACTTCCCCCAGAACCTGACCTGCTGCACTGAAATGCTGCTGTCACCCCTGAGAGGCTCATCTGGATCCCACCTCCTGTGAGAAGGACCCAAGAGAAGGGCAGGCTGGACCGGCACAGGCATCCCTGTGTAATCCCCAGCCTGGCGGGGAGCAGGAGATGTGCTCGCGTACACGGTGCCATTCCTGTCTCTCACAAGCACCACGCGTCGTAATACCTTCCCTTACGCTGTCGGAAGCCACGTGGCTGTAGAAGGCATAGATGGCAGCTGCACAGGGTGCCCTGAGCGAGCGTGCCGGCATTCATCGCTGCTGGAAGTCAGACCAGCTTGTCGGGATTCAGCGCCGCTATGGGAAGCCACAGGGTTTCATTTCCATTCAGGGTGCTGTAAGGAGAGATCCCACTGGAATTCATCTGAAAACTGGGTAAATGCGAGCAGAATCAGGCTCATTTGATGCAGTTATTTCCCGAATGTAGATAAATGCAGATCACCTCACGCTCTGTACAGACTGCGTTATTCAGCTAATGTATAACTCCCCTGTGGAAAACCACAGCCTGCTGAAGGGAGCCGAGATACAGCCTCAGCTATTTTAATTTCCCTTGCATCTGTTTACTCGTGAAGATATTAAAGGACAAAGTCTTACAAACCTAAACCAATTCTTGATGGCTTAAGGAAGAAAACAGTCCCTGGGTCTATTTGCCTCGCTGATGTGGCAACATCTCTGTGCGCACGGTGAGAGCTTTACATCAGGGAAATTGCCATCCCTACTCAGAATGCAAACCCTTCTCTGGTTAGGTACCACCAGGGTTACTAAGGGCTACACTTCTTCCCTTTGCCTGCTTGTTTTGTGTCCTCTCCATTGTGCACTGTCTGAGCAATGAGCTGTGAAACTGCATTTGCTCACAAAATGAAACTCCAGTGATTTCGTCCCAGTGCAGCAGAAATTCAGGTATTTGCCTTTACCTGTAAAAGAAGCTTTCTACCAAGAGTTACAAAGCTCCTCCGGGTTCGGTGCAAGGTTTTGGTAGTGGTAGGAGTGGGGCGCAGGGGTGGCTGCTGTGAGGAGCTGCTAGAAGCTTCCTCCATGTCTGACAGAGTCAATGCCAGCCAGCTCCAAGACAGACCCACCGCTGGCGAAGGCCAAGACCATCAGCAACGGTGGTAGCACCTCGGGGACACTAGAGTTAGGAAGCAATAAAAAGCCACCAGGAGCAATTGCAGCCAGAGAGAGGAGCGAGAAGATGTGAGAGTAACAACCCTGCAGACACCAAGGCCAGTGAAGAAGGAGGGGCAGGGGGTGCTCCAGGTGCCGGAGCAGAGATTCCACCTGCAGCCCCTGAAGAAGACCATGGTGAGGCAGGCTGTCCCCCTGCAGCCCATGGAGGTTCATGGTGGAGCAGATATCCACCTGCAGTCCGTGGAGGACTCCACACCAGAGTAGGTGGATGCCAAAAGGAGGCTGTGACCCTGTGGGAAGCCTGTTCTGGAGCAGGCTCCTGGCAGGACTTGTGGCCATGTGAAGAGAAGACCCCACACTGGAGCAGGCTTGCTGGCAGGATTTGTGACCCTACGGGGGATCCACGCTGGAGCAGTCTGTTCCTGAAGGTCTGCACCCCATGGAAGGGACCCACGCTGGAGCAGTTCGTGAAGAACTGCAGCCTGTGGGAAGGACTCATGTTGGAGAAGTTGGTGGAGGACTGTCTCCCGTGGGAGGGACTCCACACTGGAGCAGGGGCAGAGTGTGAGGAGTCCTGCCCCCAAGGAGGAAGGAGCGGCAGAGACAAACTGTGATGAACTGACCACGACCCTCATCCCCGTCCCCCTGTGCTGCTGGTGGGAGGAGGGAGAGAAACTGGGAGTGAAGTTGGGCCTGGGAAGAAGGGAGAGGTGGGGGGAGGTGTTTTATGATTTGGTTTTATTTCTCATTACTCTACTCTGATGTGATTGGCAATAAATTAAATTAAGTTTCCCGAGTTGAGTCTGGTTTGCCCGTGACCGTAACTGTGAGTGATCTCTCACTGTCCTTATCTCGACCCAGGAGCCTTTTGTTATGTTTTCTCCCCCGCTGCCCAGCTGAGGAGAGCAGTGACAGAGCGGCTTTGGGGGGCTCCTGGCCTCCAGCCAGGGTCAACCCACCAAAAAGAAAGATAAAAATAAACGGCAAACAAAGAGCATGTGCCAAATATTTGGAATCCCAGTGTGGTCTACAATAGGGATTATAAATCTTTATTTGTTAAAAAAAACCCAACCCAAACACCAAACAAGCAAACAAAAAAAAAGGAGAAGGTAGTCCCTGAGTTTTGTGTTGCACCTCTAAGTGTAAACAACAAAACCCTTTACACAGATGTTGTCAGATAGCACCAAACAGAAATACAGAAACAGCTTGTTGTCCACATTAGGAAAAAAGAATATGACAGAACCCCAATTAGCAGAGCCTGGGAGTAGAACTGGTCAGTATTTTCTTTGACGTGAGCACACCAACACATCTGAAGGCTCCCAGCCTTGGCATAATTAGGTTGGAGATCAGGCAAAGATTCTTCACCAGGAGGGTGGTTGGGCCCTGGAACAGGCTCCCCAGGGAGGTGGTCAGAGCACCGAGCTCGGCTGAGTTCAAGAAACATCCAAACAACGCTCTCAGTCATCTGCTCTGACTGGGCTGGTCCTGTGTGGAGCCAGGAGTTGGACTTCATGATCCTTATGGGTCCCTTCCAACCCAGGATATTCTACAATTCTATGATAATGCAGGCTAATAAACTACACCCAGTTAACTCTCTTAATAGCCAACTGGAGGAGGCATTAAATACCAAGATTTGAAAACAGCCTGCCAGCCTCTTTTGCAAGGTAAGTCTTTTCTTCCAGTGTCACTTTCCAACACAGCAGGTTCCAGGGGTTCCCTTTGCATGGGCTTCTCTGAGTTCCCTAGGAAGCTTCCTGCTTTCCACCCCCCTGAGGTTCATGTTGGTTTTGTGCCCCGTTCCTTTCAAACATCTCCTGGATTGCACTGATTCCCTCCTACCTTCCCCATCCTGCAAACCCAAAGCTTCCTCCAACTGAGCAAGCACAGCCCTGGTCAAAGAAAGCACAGTTTCTTTCCATCCTTCCCACCCTTCCTCTGGTTCCATCTCACCATCTGTGGTACTTCCTCTTCCGCCACACAGCCACTGGATTATTTTCTATAAAACATACACTATATGGTACCATTTACTGTAAACAAACACAGATTAAACATCACAGAGGGCAGAAAACAGGAGAGCCCTATGCATAGTTGCAAACAGCCAAGTATCCTGCTCCTATGGAAGAAGGGAATATGATGGCACTTAAAATGAACCAGCATTTGAAGGAAAAGCTTCTTCTCTTTTCCTCCTGCAGAATTCCCCATTGCCCAGCCACATTCCTTAGTTGGATGCACAAATATTTAGCCTGAGGGAGACAAAAAAGAGAGAGATTATGGAGACACCATGCTGGTGGAATATAAAGGTTAAGACTGAAATAGCTTTCTCATTCAAATACTTGGTCCTTTTAACTTCCTGCAAAAATTTTGTATTTTAGCCTGAGAGTGTTTCAGGGGGAGCCAAGCAAGTTTGTTGTTTGATCTACGAAGACAAAGGCTAAGCCACGTAAAAGCCCCATGTGTCCTCTCAGATATCCACCAAATGCTGCCCTCTTCCTGGTTCACCAAGCGAAAACACGTGGCAGTTGTGGCAACCCAACACAGACGGCTGACTCCCATGCACGATGCTCCTGCACCAGTCTTGTTTGAAGAGTCGATGGGTGTTCAGGATTACATCCCCCTGCAGAAGAATTCTTCCAGGTATGGAACAACTTGGTTCGTGGCAGAGCTGTGTCCTGGCATAAGGCTAGTTGGAAGCCTACCCTTCATATGCATTTTGTGAAGGAAGGGAAGCACAAGGCTGTATGTGCAAAGTTAGATGTTTAAAAACAAGATTTCTGAGTAAAAATTATGCAAACAACACGTTTTTCCTAATCAGCAGGAACCTACACCTCTGATTGCCTCTGGTGTATTATCTAGTAAACAATCCATGGGAAAAGCACTTGACCAATGCCTTAATTAGACCACCAGTATTTAGGTGAGTTTTGGTAGGCCCTCAGCTTGAGTAATTTTTTTGCAAAGTTCTCAGCTTGCCAAGGTGGCATTTAGTTTGGCCCATTTCATCAGCTCCAACACTTTTTAAACTCTCAAAGAAGTTTCTTCCTTATTTTGTTGGAAGTTGCCTTGGGTAGAGTGGAACAGAGGATAAGATGTTAGCGTGGTTATCTTGAGACCCAGGAGAACCAAGTTCAATTTTCATAATCTTCCCATATGACAGCTCATTGTTTATGCTTCACTTCATCATTTTTATTACTTTTGAAACAGAGCTGAATATCTTTCTAGATTTCTTTTCAGACCATCAGTTGTTCAGCTCAGTCTAGGAGTCACTGAATGAAACTGAATGGTCTGAAAATATGGGAGGCTAGAATGGGAAGATTTTGTGTCTCTGGGAAACAGAGATGACATTTCCTTCACTTAGAGCTTTAAAACATACTCAGATATCAGTAGCTTGGCCATTAAAGTACAATACCTAAAAATAGAGTGTTTGTTTAATCATCTGACACAACAAACCTAATAACAAATTCTTTTAAAATGAAAATCTTTAATATTTGTTATGGAAGGGAGAAAATGGTGAATTTTTCAAATGTTTGAAAATACCGTGTCAATGGCAATAGAGTTCATAAGACATGTGCGTACATGATTATGTCAAAATACAAACAAATAGTGACTAATTGTAGAAGTTTGGTCCAAATTTTATTTTAAGAAAACTCTCATTTTTAATACACTTGTGTCAATTTAACATGATTTTTCTAGCACAAACAGGTAACTAAGAAAACAGCCACTGAAGCTGCAAAAAATCCAAAGGATTTATGATCTTTGTGAATCAATGACAAATCATCTGATGGCTCAGTGGGGTCAGAATTTCACTCACAATGTTTTAATTCTTCGCTGGTCTCTGAAGTTGTAAGTGGGAACAGAAATGTAGCAGACATGGATAATGTATTGGAAGGGTTTTCATTTACTCATATCAGTGACCATAAAAAATGGACTTAAGAGTCTGAGGTTACGGTTTCTGGGATTTGGCTTTTTTTTGGAAAGGTATTAAATGTTTCAAAGCTTTTAACATACCTAACATTCCCAGGTTTAATAAGTCCTTAGATGACTGTGATAATCCATTTCATATTTTATTTTCCCTTACATTAGAGAAGTGATGCCAGAGTGTTTAAAAAACATTGAAAGTTACGTCTAAAACATGATTACTCAAAAAAGAAATCAATGAGAATTTATCTTACTAAGGCCTAAGGAAGGGTCGCAAAACTGAGTTTATTATGATGCAATTCACCACAAATAGATTGCTTCGGATTAGAACTGAGAACTACTGACTGGAGATCCCATTCTAATATTCTTGGAAGAATACTTAAAATCATAGAATCACAGAACCATGGAATGGTTTGGGCTGGAAGGGACTCTAAAGATCATCTAGTTCCAACCCCGCTGCCATGGGCAGGGACACCCTACACTAGACCAGGTTTCCCAAAGTTCCATCCAACCTGGCCTTGAACACTGCCAGGGATGGGGCATCCACAGCTTCTCTGGGCAACCTGTTCCAGTGCCTCACCACCCTCACAGTGAAAATTTTTTCCTTATAGCTAATCTAAATCTCCCCTCTTTCAGTTTAAACCTGTTACCTCTTGTCCTGTCATTACTTGCCCTTGTGAAAAATGAAGGTGCTTGTCACTTATCAGTTGGAGAGAAATTTATTTCTGAGTTTTGAGATGAGGGAAAAATATGTATTTCAGGTGCATAGGCACTACTAGGGCAAATCTGTAATAACAGCCTCTTTGCCTTGATGGTAACAGTTGAACGGATGAAGGTGCGCGAGCCAGCCTCCTCCCGTCTCTACTTTCTCCTGGCCAGTACAGTTGTTCAAACTCTTGTTTGGAGAGCTTTCAATGATGCCAAGCGTGTGGCACTGCTCTCTCTATGTCATTGAAAGAGACCTGTCATTTGCAGAGCGCCGTCCAGAAAGGATTAGACCTTTTCAAGGATCAGCCCCCAACTTTATGGCTCATGCCAGATATGTTATGTGATGCAACTTTCACATTTTTGGAAAAAGGATTTGTAGAAATAAATTGATCTATACATCTGTCATCCATCCATCCATCCATCCATCCATCCATCCATCCATCCATCCATCTCCTAGTTTAAAAATAGGGCTGACATTTCATATGGAAGAATTATGGACCACGAATGAATCTTGGAGATGACATCTTTGTGTAGTAAAATGGAGGTCTAAAGGCGTAGTGTTTGGTTGTTCACATAATTTTAATGACATTTTAATGAATCTATGAGTTTGTATGCAAGTTTAATACAAATGACAAATCTGTAGCAAGTTTCAACTGTTTGCAATGAGGGAATTAATTAATTTGTGAATTAATCTGCAGTTTTGACCTGTCCAATTACACTGTAGTGGAAGAGCATTATGTAATCATAAATTACAACAGAAACCAAATTCTGGGATTAATCTGACTTTTCCATATTTAAGCATGATTGAAGTTTTCTGTCTTACCTTGCATCATCAAGAATGTAATTCTTCCAGGCACCACCTCAGGAGGAAATTGAGTTAAAGTTCTTCATTAAAACCTTCTTCACCTTCTGGAGGATGGAATGAAAACCTATTCCACCCTTTTTTTAGGCTTAGATTACTTCTGAAGGTAGTAAGGACCCCTGCACAGGTGTCCTTCTGAGCCACCTCTCACAAAGTAATTTCTCACTGGGGAATGGAAATGAATATTTTATATTTATGTTCCAGTATTTCTGGTTGTGTCCGGGAACCATTCAACAATGATCTGAAACACTTAGGAAAACCAAACCAAACCAAACCAACCATACAACACGATTTGGTTAAACAAATTTGACTCACTAAAACACGAGGTACCTACTTGAAGGTGGAGAAAATTGTTAGAATAAGCTTCATAGGTGTAACTCTGTCGAGAAAATAGGTTCACAGTTATATACAATCATGTAGACAAGAGATACACAAAAAATTGCCTACTCTGCTGAGTCAAAATAACAGGGCTATCTTGCTTTTCTCAATATTCTATTGATGTTGACAGATAGCAGTTAAATAATTCCATGGATACAACAAGCTCCACACTTAATGTCGAAGAATTTAATTTGGAGCACATTTACAGACTTTTTTTTAACCAAATGTATGGAATTTTGAATGATTTATCATAGTCCATTACATTCCAAAAGCTTTTAGAATTGGACCATATTGATTATCAATGGTTCTCTTGGTCTCTAATTATACAGTTGACAGCCCTTATCAAAGACAAAAAAACCCCAGCCACACTGAAAATGGGACAGTCTTTATGAAATAACATGGTCTCATTAATGTTTGCTCCAGAACAGCATCCAGATGCTTTCCTTAGTCATGACTGACTTTCATTTAGAGTGAAATGAAGAAACATATTATGGTGCGAAGACAAACAGTAAAATTCATCTTCTCTTTGGCAAAATTGTGATTTTACTTACAGCTTTCATCACAATATACTTACAATTGAGCTTGAGCCACCAGACTTTTTCAGAGTCCTACCAAGAACAGGTATTATGACCCTACACATGTATTTCTACAGCAGTACAAGGTGTAGAACAAAATAAAGCAATAGATGTAACTAACAAAACTGTTATTGTCCTTGAACTCTTAAATAACAGTTGTTCTTCAATTATTTCAAAAAATTTAAAAAGGTACATAAATCCATCTGGTTTTAGGTCAACGCTTATACATATGCTTTAATTTCATCTTATGTTTGAACCTTGTTGAGTCCAATAGAATTTATCATGCCGATGCTTTCCTGAGCAGGAGCCTGCAAGAAGTATGTGAGGGAAGATGTGAGCCAAGATACAGGAATGTGTTGCTATCAAAATGTAAGTTTAATTTTCATGGCAAAACAGTGTCAAGCAAATCAAACAAGTAGACAGCTGCAATGCCTATTGTCTACCCTGCATAGCCAATATAATGCTTTATTGCTCTCTTGCTACCCAAACAAAAATCAATGCATTTTGTTAATAGAAGCAGTAACGCATACACATGGAACTTTTAATCTTCAAAACAGTTTCATGGACATAAATGAAACTAAAAAGAAATGTGCTCTTTGAAAATATCATGAAACGTGGCCTTTACCTTTTCTGACATATTTTATAATTTCATACTGTCACATCTTGCTGAGTTGGGTAAATTGTTGGCATTAGCGTCTTGACAAAATACTTGTCTATAGGAATTGAATTTACCTTGGAAAAGGTAAAAAAAGAACTGGATTTTCCAGAGATTTTGCAAGCTGCATACCACCCTGTGATACAGGAGTTTTGCATCTGAAAATTTTAGTGAAAATTAAGAGAAATGATACAGTGAATACTAACATATATTTATTTTGCCACTGTACTTTTAATTTCTGGAGGCCATGCTGATATTTTTCTTCTACGATATCTAAGGTTGCTTGACTTTCAACCATCCAGGCCATTTTACAGGTATACACTTAAGAGGAGTTTTATTGAGTGAAATAAAGGTCGTTCCCTGCCCCTCAAGATTTACAAGAAATTAATGGTTAAAATCAGCATATATAAAAAAAGGTTATTTTCTTTCAGTGCTGGGCAGATATTCATCAGGGAGGGAAATAGATGGGGTCAGGTGCCTGGGACCTCCATGTGCATGAGGCTATGCCTTCCATTTTATACGTGGCAGAAAACACATGGATGGAGGACTTGAAATGTGGAGGAGGGCTCAGAGAACAAACCAACCTGCACGTGTCTGACCTGGGCAACCAGAACATGACATACTCAGAATTATCAGCTTTTTCTGAAAATGTTGACTCATTTTCAAAAGTGTGTGTTTTCCTTCTCTATACAGAGCGCACTGTAAGATGATTCTATTTCTAGGCAAACAGATGCCAGTAACTTAATTTATTCTTAGATTTCACATCTTACACTGTGTTTGTGAAAGTTGTGCCCAGCTCTCTGTGCTGTTTTTGCTACTGCTGTGGATACTCTAAAAATAACATATGGGAGGGTGATATTTTTAGTGATCATTTTGAATTACCTTGTCATTGGTTGCAATCACATTAATCATGTTGAACGTTTTTGGGTGCTCGAATAAATGTACATCCGTCCCTCCACGGGAGCACTGTTACAATTAAATACCAACATCCTCTTAATGCAGGCCTGAGCTTTAATGAGGGACATGTGAGATACCAGTTGTGTGTGAGACCGCGGTGAATTTTTGGAAGAGATTAACTTCTATTATTTTTCTCAGATGAGGATGACGGAATAAGGAATAATATGAAACTGAAGTAGGCTAGAGAACGGTAAAAAAACCTGCTGTGGACGGAAGCACTGATGAGAGTTATAAATCTTGGACCCTGAGACCATTGTCTGTAATTCCCACCTTCTTCTCTACTGGGGACTGGCCATTTTAGGAGGGACAGAGGCTGGGCGATGTTCTGAGTTATTGGCAGAGCTCCGACAGAACCTGAATAAAATACGGCTTTTGTCCCTGAGTGGAGGCCCACAGAGAACGGGGACACAGCTGCTGCCTGCCACCGCTGGCGGAATCAATCCCCCACCAAGGAGAGCTGCTCACACGGGGATGACATTTGCATATAAGCACTGCTCCCGCGGGTAAATTGTGGTTATGTGAAATAAACCTTAACACAGGCCTCCCTTGTGTCACTCTCCTACACGGCACCATGTGTATTAAATAAAATCTTGCTGTTTAACAAAGGGATCTGTTGGTAGCCCAGCTCTTTGCTAAGTGGCCATAAGCTTCCAGCTTAATTGACGATTCCCAAGTTAACAGCATTTCCTGATTTAAGGAAAAGATGGTCATTTTCTCTCTTGAAAATGTCTCACACTACATCCCTTTCCCATCAGCTAGGAGATACTTTTTGACATCTTTAAGACACCGAGACAACAATTTCTGACAGCATCAGTGTGCTTTAGCCGTGGCATCCTGGAATGCTACCACTTCTGAAGATGTAAGGGAAAATGGCCATGATTTTTAAAAGTACATTGGAAGTAAATAAGCATATGTATTTATTTTGAAGGCATTTTAAAAGAGTTTAGGAAATGCTGGTTGTACTTCAGCAACTTTTGTTGTGAGAAAGTGAGCTGATACTTCTGTTACTTGCTGAGAACTGCTGTCTTAATGATACAGACCTGTGCTTTGTGGCAGAGCCCTGAGCCTCACAAAGGTTAGATGAAAACATGCACAGCCTTTTCGGAATTTCAAAAACATGACTGCCTTAAAATTATAGTAAATTCTGCTATTAAAAAAAATTACCATAGCAGAGAGCTTGGATGCTGCTCTGCTTGTTTTATTTGGTGCAACGTTAAGGCTTTCCTTAAAAATGCTTTGCTGAAGCTCGCACAGGGACGGGATTTTTTTTCATTGCCAGTATCTTGTCTAAATAGGAACCCTCCAACCTGACATTTTTGTTTTACATAGATTTATTTTTTTTCACTATTTGGCACTCATTTAATTAACTCCTTTTTTAATGAGCAAAGATATCAAATAAGTAAACATGGCTAATGAAACCTAGGCTGACAACATTCCTATCAAAGAAACAAAAATCTGTGCATCAAAGAAATTTTAGGCATTTATTAGAAGCTGGAAATCATCATGGCTCCTTGCTCACAGGAGCTCTATGGATTTGCAATTTACCAATGTAAAATCACAAATCAAATCTTTCCTTGTTTTGTATCACTTGTATAAATCCTGTGTAAACACCAAATTTGCATTCTGTTTACCTGCTGTACTACCTTCAACATCAGAAAAGGCTTTAGTTAACTACAGCATTCCTATAAAATATGTTATATGGGATTACCTTCCTCTTTGAAATTCACTACATTTTGGTGCAATGATATGGGTTTTTTCCATATTATTCATCTCGTCCATCACACTTCCCCATCCCACTCTCTGTAAAATATCTTTTAAATCAAATCACAGTTCACAGAAACGTATTTGCAAAGTCCCCTAAAAGAGTTCTTCCAGGAGTGAAAACTATATCTTACCAAATTTCATCAGCACAGCACTGCTTGTAATTCTACAAGTCTAAATAATTAAGTGAACTCTTGAAAGAAAATTGTAGCCTATTTATTGTGGCAATTCGAAAGTCTGAGTGTTAAAAGGTGGTACTTACTGCGAACGGATCTCAAAAACTATTGGAAATTAAACTGCTTTACGCATCAATTCTATAACAGTGTTCAGGGGGAAATTGTGACATTAATGGCTGTGATGACATGACTGCATGAGCTCATGAGCATGGCCTGCAGGCTGTCTGAAGTGAAGGACTACGCTTCAGCAGCACGCGAGGTGTGTTTATGTATACAATAAAAGGCAAAGTTTGTCCCAGACACTTTCTCTCTGTAAAACCCTCTGGACAGGGCTCCAGTCATCCCTTTCTCCCAACAGTCACCATGTTTCTGATCTCCCAATCTCTGCTTTCTATTTTGTGAAGGTTAGCCAAGGATGTGGATTAGAAATATTGTTGATTATTTTCCATGCCTTTTTAAATGAAAGCTACCTCTTTTTTTCTTTTTCTTTTTTTTTCAGCTTTCCAAAATACGTGGTTTTAACAAAACATCTACACATTTCTCGTGTATGATTCCGGCTAAACTAGAATCCATCAACACGCCTTTGCATTTGAGTATTCAGCTAAGTGTCTTGAACTTTCAAAAACCAACTCTTTCTCCCAGAGTCAATAGTCCAATACCACAGTAAAACTAGTAACTACATAAATATCAACAACCTCTCCTTCATTTAATCCATAAGCAAAATAATTCTAATGGATTTAAGAGGCATGATCTTGTTTATTTGTGAGGTTTTTTGGTGGGGTTTTTTTTTATGGATCTGTGTTGTCACTACCATAGTGAAGCTATTTTTGTTTTGTTTTTAATTATTTCTTGCATTTAGAATGACCTTGAATTGGATTAAGTCTTATTGATCTGTAATTCTTGGGTTCACCCTTTGACTGTCTACTTAAAAGAGCAGTAAAACACTTGCCGTACTCTAATCCTCCAATAAATTTTAGCAACAGATTACGCACCTCTGCTTGCATCTTCTCTTAAACATCCACCTTGATTTTTATCAATAAAATCAGATCTCAAAAGTACTTAACAAGTCAGACAATTATTTTTATCAGAACTGTGGAGCTGGGGAAATAGAAGCACGAGGTGGTGAAGTGACTGTCTCAAAATCAGCCAGGAGATCAGCACGAGGGCTGAGAACTCAGATTTCCGTGTCCCAGTGCAGAAAAGACTATCGTAGCTTCTTTTTGAGTTTCACTGCAAATTTCTTTTGGACTGTGTGACTGGTTTCCTCTTCATTTATTGATTTACTTTAGTGCTGTTCTGAACACATGACTTTAACACTGTCTACTCTGTTAGAACATGGAAGTGCTTCTGTATTCTCTCTGATGATTCACAGACACGTAGAGGTTGGAAAAGACCTCTGGAGGTCATCCAGTTCAACCTCCCTGCTAGAGCAGGACCACCTAGAGCAGGTTGCACAGGATTGCATCCAGACAGGTCTTGAATATCTCCAGAGAAGGAGATGCCACAACTTCTCTGGGCAGCCTGTGCCAGTGCTCCGTCACCCTCACAGTAAAGAATTTTTTTCTCACATGGAGATGGAACTTCCTGTGTTCCAATTTGTGCCTGTTGCCCCTTGTCCTGTCACTGGGCACCACTGAGAAGAGTGTGCCCCCTTCCTCTAGACACCCACCCTTCAGGCACTTATAAGTAGGCATGGTGGTGTTAGGCTGACGGTTGGACTTGATGATCTTGGAGGTCCTTTTGAACCTTAGGAATTCTATGATTCTATGACAAGTGTTGATGAGATCCCCTCTCAGTCTTCTCTAGGCTAAGTAGACCCAGCTCTCTCAGCCTCTCTGATGAGCTGCAATGTAAAAAAGCATAACTTCTCAGCAACACTTGTAGGCTTCTCAACTGTTTTCTTTAAAACTCTTTCATAGTTTAGCTCAGTTTTCCCCAACATATGACCCATCAGATGGATCCAGCCTGCCTAACAGTTTTCCTAGCCCACAGCCTATTCCTGCAGCCTCTTTTCCAAGCACCCACAGGCATGAACCAGGAGTGGGATGGTGGTTGAATTCACAGTTTTGCCAGCCTGTGATGTGTTCCCTTGCCTCCTTCAGTCCCTCTCTCCATCCCCCTCTCTCCATCCCCTTCATCAACATATGACTAGATAGATGTGCCTCTATCACATGGCAAAAATTATAGCATCTCCCATTAAATTAGGGGTGTGTTTCTGGTCCTAGGACCGCACCGGCAAATGTGAGATGATGCTTGTGCTATGGCTTCTGATAATTTTGTTTCTTCATTGTTTGATGCCTTGATGTCCTTCTCCTGTGACACTGGCACCTGCCAATGTTAGCTGGTATGGGGCCTCCTCTACCTCTTAAGTATAGGGCACGACACTTACAGCTCCGCTGTTGGCAAGGCGCCTCACATGAGAAATGTATCTTACCAGATTTGCAAGGTAAATCTGATATGAAAATGTTGGCTTGGCTGACTTTATAGATACTAAGTCAGATCTCTCATTTAGATTAATATTCCTGTTTGGTTCAGAGCACATGACTTGTCCTTGTATTCTTCCAGAAAAGTCCTACTGCCTGCAAAAGCAACTCCCTACCCATATCAGGCTTTGATTCTGCTGGTCTTTTTATTCAGTACCTCACTTAGGCACACTCGTAAAGTTTAAAACTTGCTTAAATGTCTTCCTTTTGATGTGTTTATTTCAGTCTGAAAGCAGGAAAATGCACATTTTTATTAGATGGTCTACCTTAAAAGACAGCTTATTTTAAAAGAAGTTGTGACGCATGTTTCGGATAATCCTTACTCCCTTCCTAAATCTTCCCATTTCTTGGAAACATTCTCATTCCCTTAGTTCTGCTTACCTCTTTACTTGCAAGTTTCTGGAACAGAGGAGAATTGTGTACTGGACTGGGAAACCCGAAAGACTCACTTTTGCAAATCACTTCTGTAAACAGGGGTGGGTTGAGATGTGTATTGGAGTACTTTCCTGAATTTCATTTCACTGAGAGTTTTCTTTCAAAAGAGAGTATAAGATCTTTCCTTTACTGCTTCTTTGCTCCCCTTAGCAGTTAAATATACAAACTTCTGTTGTAATTTACTATAGCTGTTCCCATTCCATCACTAAAAATCAAATTATAATTTTAAGGTTAAAACAGAATTGATATGCAGTATATCTAGATCTTTTTTTCTCATTCTAACAAGGATTTTTTTCTGGGACTTTGATATAAATCACTTGTCAAGTATATCTGTATCCAACACCACAGGCAACTACTGCCAGGAGTAAGAAATACCTTATCAAATGGGAGACTTTCTCCTTACAGTCGCCTTTTACCCACATGTAAAAAGGAGCTAACATATTTTCTGGAATACTGGTGTGTTTAATTTGCCCCATTCTTTGGGGAGAAGTTTTGGAGCCTCCAGAAAATATTATGGAAATGTGGAATTATTATTTTTCAGGATAATTATCCTTCTTTATAAAAGTTGCATGGCATTTAGTAGATTTGAAGTGACAAATGTTCCACATTAATCGTGTGTTAGAAAACATATTTTAGAATTTAGAAGGGCTTAATATAATAGTATTGCTAGTGTGTATTTTGTAGTGTTTTCAAAGCAAAATTATAGTTCATCTATTCATTGGAATGGCTGAGCAAGCCTGAGTAACAATTATAAATTTCTCTTAAATTCTGTATCACTTTTCCCATAAGAATGATGGACCCATGTTGAGATTTCTGAGCCCATAAGGCCTGTTGGGAACAATTCTGATGAAGATTTCTGACAGAAAAATACACAGATGGAAAGGTTTGTTATGATCACAGTTGGATGAAAACCATCCTAGGGATTTGCAAATGGCAGCTGGCAGAAAATATGCAACTTATTATTCTGATGTTATTCTGTATCCAGAAATAAATTTGTTATGAGTTATTAATTTTTACAGAGTTCTTCCCTACTGTTTATTTGTTTTAACTTGCATTTGTGGAAGTCATGAAATGACAAAAGAACCTTGTTATAGGGGCTAAAATTATCGTCATCTTGAATGGAGATGGGACTTTGTACTTTATATCTCTGAGCTAACTGAAAAGGAAAACGGAAATAGAAATATTGCTTGATGGAAATTACTACTACTTTAATGGTGTAGCCATGGAGTTATGTCAAAGATCGTTTAATGGTGAGTTATCACTTTAGACACTTGAAATCAGTAGGAAACATTGGCAAGCTACATGGAAATCTGCTATATTGAGAGATTATTACCAACTGTGAAAAAAACATCTTTTTTCTTTCTGTCCCTAAAACATAACAAAAAAAATGCAATACTTGAGAAGAGACCCCAATATGAAAACAGCCTCACTGAAAGAAAAAGGTGACAGTGATGATGGAGGTTACATCTATAGGAGGGAGCATTTAGGATCAGATCTTTAAGATGTGACCATCTGTTAAATACACAAAATGTGAGGAAACCAAGAAAACTGACATTTCTAACAACAGACATCACTAAAGAAACACACATCATGGCATGGAAAGCTAATGAATCCATGTTGATAATCCTCAAATGTTTATCACAGTTCTATATATAAATAACTCTCCAGTAAAAAATTTTACTTGGCCATTTGGCTGAGGTCTATACAGGTATGGACATTGTAGGCTTTACTAGGAGGCTGGACACGAGTCTGAGCTTCCCACCACTTCGAGGACTGCCTCAGTCTAGCCTGTGAGAAGTGCAACATTGTCAGCATCACAGTCACTGGGTAAAATATATTGTCTGTGCAGAAGTCATTACCACTCTGTCCTCTTGACTGTCTCCGACCATAATAATAGAGTTCTGGTTCACAGAATCACAGAACCACTTAATGGTTGAGGTTGGAAGGGACCTCTGGAGATCATCTTGTCCAATCAAGCAGGGCCATGTAGACCAGGTTGCCCAGAACCATGTCCAGACAGCTTTTGAATATGGAGGCTCCACAACATCCCTGGGCAACCTGTGCTGGGCCTCAGTTACCTTCATATAAGGTGATGTTCAGCCTGCAGCTCCTATGTTTCAGTTTGGGTCCATTGACTCTGATTCTGTCACTGGGCACCACTAAAAAGAGCTTGGCTTTGTCTTCTTTATATCCCCCCTTCAGATATTTATATACATTGACAAGATCCCCCCAAGACATCTCTTCTCTAGGCTAACAGTACCAGTTCTCTCAGCCTTTCTTCATAGGAGAGATGCTCCAGTCTTTCAATCATCCTTGTGGCCCTTCATTGGACTCTTTCCAGTATGTCCATGTTTCTCTTGTACTGAGGAGCCCAGATCTGGACACAGTACTCCAGAGATGGGCCTACCAGTGCTGAATAGAGGGGAAGGATCGCCTCTCTCAACCTGTTCGCAACATTCCTCCTAATGCAGCTCAGGATACCATTAGCCCGTGCCACAATGGCACATTGTTGGCTTATGGTCAGCTTGGTGTCCACCAGGACTCCCAGGTCCTTTTCTGCTTTTGATCTTGTCAGCCCCCAGCATGTACTTGTGCCTGGGGTTGTTCCTCCCCAGGTACAGGACCTTGTACTTCTCCTGGTTGAATTTCAGAAGGTTCCTGTCAGCCCATTCCTCCAGCCTGTCAAGGACCCCCTGGATGGTCACATGACCCTCTGGTATATCATCCATTCCCACTTTTGTATCATCAGCAGACTAGCCGAGGGTACATTTTAGCCCATCATCCAGATCATATTGAACAGGATTGTACACAATAATAACACCTGGGGTACATTGCTATCCACCGGACTCCAACAGGACTTCGTAGCATTAATCTCCACCCGCTGGACCTAGCTATACAGACAGTTTTAAACCCATCTGACTGTCTGCTCAACCAGCCCATCATCTTCTCTGTGAAGATATTATGGGAGACAGCCTTACTGAAGACCAGGCAGACAATATCTACTGCTCTCCTCTCATCTACAAAGCCAATCATTTCATCATAGAAGCAGAATATGTTGCTCAAGCACGATCTCCCCTTTGTGAATCCATGCTTGGTTTTGCCTATGAGCTCTTCCTTTGGTCCCATCACTCTTGCAGTCCTTCCCGCACTGTTATGACAGGGATTTTTAATAATTCCCTCACTCTAAAAACGCTTATGGCCAGTAGCTCAGGCATTTTTCTAAGAGACATATTGTAGCCCGATGAGAATCAAAGAATTAGTAAACAAGATGATTGGTAATTACTATTAACATTACTGTAACTAGACAGATTTTAAAATACTAATAAGCAATTAGAAAGGCATTATACTTCCATCCATATATAGAAAAACTGTATATTCTGTTTAATACAATATGTTATCTTTACATAGATTTTTTTTCTCTAAAGCTACGTAACTTGAAATTCTCAAGTCTGGGAACCCTGCTTGAGCCACATGTGGAAAAACTATGCAGGTCATTTAAAGTAATCTTTCAATATTTAATTTAATAGTGTGCATTGGGCATCAGTTAAAACACCCTGTTTCCCAAAAAATGGAATGTTCTGGTGAAAATGCTGGCTTTCAGACTGGTGTTTGAAGTACTTGAAGTCAATTTGCCTGTGTAATCTATTCCATCTCCAAGCTAAACCCTCCATTAGAATATTCAGAGTGAGTTACTGTGATGGTTTATATTGCTTTCAGAAAGGACAGCATGATATTTCTAGGACTGTGACTTGAGATTATGGGATGCCAGTCTTTCAGATTTCATTTAGACAGACTGCTATCTTCTATATAATCATTGTTTTAGAACCTAAAATTCTTTTGTCATAGGATCTGCTGTCATTTCCCCACCGACAAGATCTCAGTATGAATGACTATGATATGCGGTATAATACATTGTAATTAACATATTGTTAGTGTTGGGTACTGTGAGGCATAAGGACTGTGTGCAGATTTGTTCAGGTCAGTGACAGACCACTTGCACAGACTACTAGCGATTCCTGCTTCAGCTAACTCTCACCTGTAAACTGCTAGGTTGGCTCCAGGGTTTACAGTTGTTTTGCATGAAACACTGATAACTTGAGGCTGGGTACAAAACAAAGAGAAGATGACGTGTTATTTATCAATGGCGGCATAGTCTGTATGTTTCTTGCTGAATGAACCTAGAATCTGTAATGTTTTGCTGGAGAAAAATGTGAACTCTATGTAGGCCAAACAGGATTATCGTCTTAATGACAGAAATTTGCATTACTTTTAATAGGATTTATTCTCAGTGGCTTGTAGCAGAGAATGAAAGAAACATCTCAGCTCTTTCAACAAGATGTTCCCTAAATGAGTTCACAGGGTTACACGTAATACCGGTATTGTATAGGCACCACTGTGAAACAGCGCTAAATACAACGGCACAACCAAGAAGAGTCATGGAGGAATTGTTGTAGTCCTTTTCAACATAAGCAAACACTTTGTTCGTGAAAAAGAAATCCTTGTACAATTTTTGCCTGAGACAAGACAAGGAGAAATACGGGCTATTAAGCGTGTTCTCTAGTGCATTACTGGAAGGTATTTTGTGAGGAGCAGAGTGCAGCATCTATGGTGGGTGCAGAGAGGAACAGTCTTGCCTCAACAGCAGAGCCAGGCTGCCAGCCTCCTGCTGATATTTCCTTCTCCACTGAGACAAAAAGTGGGATAGGATAACACGAGTTAAGACAAAAAGAAGATGTTACTTTAACTGGTTAAATTAATACCTAAGACTTGCTCTCTGAATACCAGATAAGACTGCAGTTCTACGGAGCTTTCTGGGTAAGCGGTCTGGTGGAAATCTACATGATCGGGGGACGTCTTGGCCCAGGAGCCACATGCCACTGCATGGTTTCTCAGTAGCTGCTCTGTTAACCTACACAGTGAAGGTGAGGTGATGAAGCAAAGAGCCTTCACTACCAACATGCAAAGTGCAATATAGAAAATGTGCAACTTAATAGTAACAGATTTTCAGATGTCATTTCAGGCTTGCTACGTACCCACACGTAGGCTGAAGTCTCTGCATAACTTAGGCCAACGTCTTTAAGTTGTGTCAAAAAGCAGATGCTACTTACGAGCTTCGCGCTGGGGATGTGTAGGCTGCATAGTAAAACAGCTAACCAGATAGCCTTAACTACAAAACCTTGCTAATTTGTGAACTATCATCCCCTTTTACCATTTTCTATGTTTTATACGCTTTATGCTTATTCATTTGTAAAGATAAAGGAGATCAAGCCCAACATTTAGCAGGGTATCATATGGTGCAATGTTATTACTGGCTAAAATAAATTGAAATTATGTCACTGAAGAAACTATACCAGAGAACTAAGGCTATCTGAAGGCATTTTGCTATAAGCTCCTCCAGCTGCCTCTATGATCTGACCACAAAATACTGCAAATATTGAACCATGTTAATTTGACTAGAAATATGACCTGCGTTACGCTCACTTTTCAGCAATTGAATAACTGACAAGTATTCATTTTGAATGGATACATTTAATTGAAAGAGACACCAGTATGAAATAGAAGCCTTTAAGAGGAACTCTATGGCTTAAGTTACTGTAAGACGCGACTGGCAGCTGACTGACTCTGAATCCCCCAGAGGAAGCTTTACTTCTGAAGCAGTCTTAATGCATCACTGAGGTGTAGCAATAATCGAGAATGATGTTTTCATAGATTATCTCCTGTTGTTTGATAACCAGGCAAAGTGTCAAATGACTTCGTGCCTTAATAAGGAGCTACTGAAGGGGTACAGGACTATCAAGAAATATTCAGAGATGTTACAAAAATACTCTGTAGCCCCTGAATACCCCTTAGTCAGTTTTATTCACTGTAAAAATGCTTAACGGTTATGCCTTGAGTTACCCTCATAAAAGGTAAAAGAGAATACCATGGGAGGACAAGCTACTGACCAGAGTTCGCCCGTCAGACGTTTGGGATGTGGCCCAGAATGTCATAGGCTGTGATGGCATCAGCTATTTTGCACAAAGAAACAATTTTTCCGAAGTTGCAGAAAGAAATAATGTTGACGTTTCTTTTTCTTACTGAATTATAAGGAAGGATAAAACTTGCACACTGTGAGCGGGAAAATGATTGCTTGCATTAGTGAAAGTGCCCCTTCCTTAGTTAAAAGTCCTGTTGATAACCTGGGCCCTTCAGCATTGTCTTTTAATGTATCTAGACAGAATGGGGTGAAACTATGAAGGAGAACAGGAGCACTGCTATAGGAATGTGGATGACTTGCCTGATTGAGCTCTGACAAACTAATCAGTGCAACTCTGAAAATGAGCTGAAAAACTCCACCTTCACATCAGTTCCAGCTGGTAAGCTAAACAAAAATACTTTTTTTTTTTTAATGTAATATTTACCTCAATAATAACTTGTTTAAGTCCTTCTCAAAAGACTACGTATCTGAGACAGAAATGCTCTGACTGACTAAAATGCATGATCTGTACTTGTATTTCGCTAAACAGAAAGCCCAGGAGTTACGCCAGTCAAATTAGACTATTGAAGAGGGAGAACTTCATTACACTAAGAAACTATCTCCTGTACAGTAGGTAATATTGTAAAGGAGCCTGAGTGGACGAAAGCCATGAATCACTTGTACTTCACGGTGAAGAGCATGAACAACCTCTTACAATGAGTAAGACTCAAAGCTGAAAGCTAAGGATATTACCTGTATTTCAACCTTTGGATAAAGTGCCAAAAGAGCTCAGAGTACTGACTGACTTCCAAGGAAAGGGGATTTTCTTTAAAATTATCAACTGAATGCTGTAGGCTTTTATGTATGGTCGTGTTGCATAGATAAATAAAAAAATGTGGCTGCAAGAACTACCAGCTGTTAGTTGGCAGAGGTGGAGGCTGTGGCAGGGGAGTGTGATGAATAGAATAGAATAGAATAGAATAGAATAGAATAGAATAGAAT
>VWZZ01003821.1:160424-187731 GCA_013399095.1 Psophia crepitans | reverse complement strand
TAGAAGGAGATGAGGTTGGTCAGGCAGGACTTGCCTTTCACAAACCCATGCTGGCTGGGCCTGATCCCCTGGTTGTCATGGACATGGCACGTGATTGCCCCCAAGATGAAAGCAATAACACCAGTCCCATCACATGCCACAGAGCACATGCCACCATGTATGCTATGTAATTTTGGGGTTGATCCCCACTTAGTAGATAACATCATTATGAACTGATCAGATACCTTCTGAGGAATAAATACGTTGCACACTTTCCTCACACAGTCACAACAGCATAGACAGTCCTGTAATTCCAATGGCACAGAAGCTTGACTGACACGAAGCAAGGACCTGCATCAGAAAATTATTCCATTTTAGTAGCAAAATCCTTTGCATGGAGTCAGCAGAAACAAAGATGAAAGTTTGAGTTTGCAACAGAATTGTGATAAGACTGAGCTGAGTCATTACCTCTTGAAAATATTAATGTCAAGCTCTGTCTTCAGTGTGCTTTAATTTCTTGTCTCCTTCAAGAACTATTTTAGCTAATGCAGTTTTCCACTGTGTGCTTTCGCTAAAACAAAGATCCCATGACAAAACTCAGAGAGGTAAGCGATCAGCCAAATGACCCAAATGGTGGGGTTTAGAACCGCCGCTCCTCTTGGATGCCAGTCGTACTCGCACCATCTCCCTGTTACCGCCGCTGCACGTGTTCCCACAGCACAGCACACCTGCGTTGGGAATCCTCCCTAATCACAGGTCTTCCCTTTGGGGGCAGGTGAGGAAAGAGTATTTTGGTTTGACAGGACTTCACGTCCTTGAGCTTCTGCTCCAGATGATGTCTGCTGCTCCTTGAACATTTTTTTTCCCAGCTGAAATGCAGGCAGCCACGTAAGACTGTACCAATGACAGAGGCGCTGGTAGTAACACCAAACATGCTCAGTCCAACCTCTGTGGGCAGGATTGTTTAATACAAGGCTGAACAGGGCACTTATGCGGTCTGTCCTTGGGCAGGATGGAGCAGCAGTGTAAACCCAGTATCACTAAGTGCTGTCTTTTAACACAGAACAGGAGAAGCCATGGTGAAACCTGTGAGGTCCTTTGGTTTTAACTGCAGAAGCAAGTGGGGACTGGGTATGGCACAGAAAGAAGAATCTAAAAGGAAGGTATGATAAGGTCTAATGCCATTTAGCGTGACAGTGGCATAGAAATGTAGGACAGAAGACATCTGTGATGTCTTTTTTTTTGTGTGTATTACTAAGGATACCTCTCAAAAGCATGCCAGTAAACAGATATTCACATTTGCCAGAGTTGTAAGGATGCCTGTAAAAAAATTACCTGTTTCATCTTATCTGTGGAAACGGTTCATTTTTAATGGTAATATTTTAAATAATGAATCACTTTCAGCGCTGGGAATAAGCAAAGGCATTTTCCATTTGGTTACTCATTCTCTTTATTTGCAGAGGCCATGTAGGAATTCAAATTAAATGAATCTAAAGTGGCTGTCTTTCAAGATAGAAAAATGTAAACACCACACATAAAATCATTCTTGTTATGGCTTAAGAAGGCATATTCCATATCAGAATAGCACTAATTCTATATTTCTGCAGCTATCTTACTTTTTTCCCTTCAGACTTTAGCCTGAGAAAAAAATTAGATTTGTTTTCCCAGTATGGTTTGAAATGAAATATTAAGTAGTTGATTTATCAGGAAATTTAAGGTGCTGTTTCCAAACAGTCTCTTTCTTTTTGCTTGAAACAAATTTATTGCAGGGACAGAAAAATGCATATTAGTCATCAAAAACTGTTTATAGATGAATTTAAAGTACTATCAACGAAATGATTCTCATCGTGTAGACCAAATTCCAAATCAATAATACAGAGGAGAATTAGTAGAGGATGGATCAAATAGCCGGAGGTAACAGAAAATGAGGAAAAGTAATAATTTGCATTTTGCTTACGATACAAATCCAATATAAAGGTTTATGTTTTCTAACTTGGTGTGATCCAAAGCTTACTTTTAATACTGAGGCCAAAATTCAAAAGATGACTGCTCATTTTAGATATGTATTTCATGGGAGCCAAGTCAGATCCTAAATACATCAGGTTTTTAAACTCAGAAATAATCCTGACTTCAGTTGTTACTGTATCAGTGCAGCCTCACTGCTTCAGAGGCAAAGCTGATTTTGTTGTGGTTTTTGTTAATAGGAAATGAAAGCGATGTCTGGGCTGAGGGTGGATGTCCTCTGCACTGTTCCTCAGTCCTTCACCTGGAGGAATCTGCTAGGCTGCTCAGCAGTTTCCTTCCAGCTTCTGCTTCCAGATTTCTACCCCTTAGGCACAGATAGCCAAGAGTCCTTTTCTGAGGCTTAATACCCACCAATGCGCTTCCAAAGGTGGAGAAAGTATCACGGTTTCCTTTTAGAGCATGTGCTGTCTCCTGTAAAACCAGAGTCCAACAGTTACCATGCCTCTTCAGGAAGAAAGAGGCTTAAATTTTACGCTCTTTTCAGCTTCAGTGAGACTAGTCCCTACATTGACCAAAGGCAAAGCTGGAGGAAACTCCTCATTCTTCTTGCTCATTATTGATTTCACAGTCTGCCAGGACTGGATGGAAAGCAACCACCTCTCCCCTGTCACCCACCACTGACAGCCACTGCCAAGACCATGAATCAGAACCCCTACTCCTCCCACTGCAGTTGTAATATTGTATTTAGTACTGAAATAAACTCTGCCGCCACTCTGCGGTAAGCTTGACCTAAACATACATGATGGAGTGGGCCTGAGAATGATGTGGACAGTTCATCTGTGAGTCTTGACTGGGTAAAGGCATGAGAAAAACACTAAATTTTTCAGGCCGGACAGTATGGTTGAAGTTTGAATATTGTGCATGAATATGCACAATACTAGCATCACGGATTTTTTTATCATCACAAAATGTAGGTGTTGACAGATTTACTGTTGCCTAAGGACCCAGACATAGGTTTGAGGGCTGCACCACTGAGTTGAAGTGTTTCAGTTCCACAGAAGTCCCATGTCAGGTGCCCACATGCTTTGTGGGTCTGGCCATTAGCACCTTCCCAAGCCACAGGGGATGCCCGTGCCAGTTTTGTGGGTGTGGGTTCAGCAGGGAGCTGACCCGAGCTCTTCTCCCTAGATTAACGCTCTCCCAAATGCGCTTCCCTCTGATTTAATTCTGTGCTCAGCAGCCACTTATTGAAACATCAAGATTCCCAGATTTTGGCTACTGTCTTTTGTACTGAGCAAAAAGCTGCATCACCTGTACAGTACTGCTGTAAATTTATAGCTTGCAGAGCCTGTTGAACCCTTTTGGGATAAAAGGTCCTCTGTAAATGCAGGTATTTTATTAGTACGCAAGGGAAAACATATTGAAGTACTAAGTAAATATCTGCAGGGTGCAAAGCAAAAGTTAACTGTCACTGCCAGGGAAACTAGGACAGTGACAAATGGCCCGAAAGAGATACTTTAAGGGCAACAGCAGATGCTTTAAAGCTGGGTGGAGAACTGAAAACAGACACTTGAACCCTTTTGTTTTATAGAGTCTTTCTTACATAGAAGAAGGTGAAGCCACCAAGAGGGCGATATGCTTGTTTCTCCCTCAGAATCCTCACAGCAAAGGAGCGTCAAACGTTTACAGCAAAATAGTTTGTACCAAGGGCAGGGGAAGAGGAGCCAAAGGCCCACACGCAAAAGAGAACCCATTAAAGATGTTTGGGGTTGTGGGAATGTTTGCCAGCAGAGGTAAAACTGGTGGCTGAGAACTGGGATAGTTTTGTAGAGTGTAAATTATAAACTGTCCTCTGTGGTATTGCCATCTAATGTCTCCATCCAAAAATGTATTGGCTAGAAGTAAATTAGATAAGGATACAGCATCTAGTATTGTGACAACGTTTTTTTGTGGAGGCCAAACCTCTCTCATCAACTACAGGCTTTGCCAGAATTGCTATTATATTTAATGAACCAGAAAATAATATATGGCCAGGTTAATACTCTTCCAAAAACTTCTATTATAGGCCACAGCTATGGGAAAGGACACTGTATTAGTGACATGTGGCAGGAGGTCAATTACTGTGCAAAGTCATTTCACCAGGTAATATTTAGTGTTCAGAACCTCACCTGGCTCGCACCGGTTGGAAGGCAGCCTGCATGCGAAATGCCCCAGAAAATGCAGAGCTGTTTGCAGTGGGTTACTGCATCGCGAGGGTTACCTTTCTCATTTCGGCTGTTTCCAAGCTAACAAACGGTGATGGCTTTACCTTTTTAGTTATAATAATGTGTTATCCAAACCTCAACAACACCCTCCCTAGGGACTAAGTTATTTAATGAGGAAATTTAATTACGATTTTCCCTCATCCTCATTTTTGCAAGGTGGTGCACTTCTAGACTTAGTGCTGAAATATTATGGAAAAATACAGTTTCCCCAGGAACGGTGCCTTGACTAGACATGTGAAATATTCAATAGTTTAGGACATTTTGTTCTAATGAGATTAGAAAATAATTCTGCTGATACAAATGATTAAAGGAGTATATGATAAACATACGGTTCAGATAAGCACCAAGACTCTAAGGTGATTATCTAAGCTGACCTTCTCTGTTTCTTTTGTTCACCTGGCACAGCATAGCAGTAATAGCCATGAGGGGCCGAGTCATGGGATCCTTCCTTTAATTTAGACTGTCCTTACAGGCTTTTCCTACTGCAGAACCACTCACTCCAACAGGGCCCCAGGCATGAAGACCCTAACCCTAACTCTCCCTGTAAACACACCCACCCACCAAGGGATTTTGGTAGAGCTGCTGCTTCATCCGCCCTTCTGCTGACCTATACCAGGCTGATCTTTCAGCTAAATAAACTCTTTTTTCCCCAGATGGGATTAAGCAATACTCTCAAATAAAACAGTTCCTCTAGCCTTTCAAACTTAATAGTCTTTTCACAAATTTCTTTTAAGTGCTGCTGTGGGCTGTTCTAAATCTCGATCAATTTTTCAGCACTTACCCAGCCAGAAACTGGTCACAGCATTCTGGTGGCAGTCACACCCGTACCAAACGTGCAAGTGAGACAGTCTCCTCACTCCTCTTCCACGTGGCTTTACTCAAGGATTTCATTTGGCCCCTTCAGCCACACTTGTGCCCTGGGAACTGATGTCGATGTCTGACTGATTACCAAGAGAGTAAGTCATCATTGGAGTGATTGCTCATTAGTACAGAGCTCCTGATCTTTAAGTATGAGCCAATAAACTGAACAGAAATGCATACTGTTTGCTTGTGCCTACTCAAAAACACAACCCAAATTGTATCAGTGACCTGTCAGCCTCATTGTTTACTGCTCCCTCAATCCCTGTAAACTTTCTCAATCATGATTTTTTTTTTCTTCCATATCACTGATAAAAAAATGAAACCATCTGAGGCCAAGAACAATCCTTGAAGGCCTCAGCAAATTTTTTCTGTTTGATGAGGATTCAGACTCAGAGGTTTCACGCTGTCAGTTACTTAGACTTCAATAGCTTTAATCTGTATCCTGTTTCTTAAGTAGAAAGTTGTACAAGTCTACATCAAATGATATACCAAAGTGTAAGTATGTTACATCTCCAACATTGCTTTTAACAATCACCTTTGTAATTTAGTCAGAAGTACTTAAGTATAGGTCAATTAAAACTTTTCTTCATTGGGATTAATCATTCATTAACCTTATCACAAATCCCATCATTGGGAGTAATTATTGTCTAGGCTTTTCCAGCTGTTCCTTTACCTATGCTGATATTATACCAGGCTAATCAGTTTGTAACTTGAGTAAAACCTTAGAAGTATTCACCCGGCATAAACTCTTTTTTCAGACAGTGGTCCAAGATTATCAGAATGATTGTGGAGTTTATCAGGTAGGCTAGAACCTGGGGCATACACCTCTTAGCAAAGAGCTACAATCACTAGGCTGTTAGGCCAAATTCCTCCCTGCTTGCCTTCCTTTCCGTTTCATCAGTCTCACAGCACTGTTTAAACAATGACTTAAACAGCTTATTCCATGGTGTCATTTTGGGGCATGGGACGGAGGAACTGAAGGTTTGAATTTGCTCAAACAGAGGAGGGATTGAGTTATCAGATCTCTAATCATCCCCAGAGCCCTGTTTGAAAAGAATCAGCCTTCCTCAGGAGAGGATTTTGTGCTCTGGAACTTGACAGCACGGGAGAGCTTCCCGGGACAGGAGGTCAGAGGTGTTTCTGTGCCCACTGTCACTAACCAGCAAGCTCTTTCTTACTTGGCTCCGTTTGTAGGCTTTCTCGGCTGCCCTCCGGGTAGGCACCTTCTTCCCCTTAATTTGATATACTCTCTAAGGATATGCTGCCACCCCTCTGAATCAACAAGTAGGAAATAGTTGCCTTATCTTTAGGCATTCCAGTGCCTAAATTACAGTCACCTCGATAGCCATTTTGGTCCTCTACTTGATACTATTGAAGTCAAGGGTAAAGAGTCACCCACCTTGCTGGCAGTGTGCCTAGATGATAGTCCACATCCTCAGCTGTATATTGATTTCACTAACATCGAAAGACCGATGAAAAGTGAGGACTTGCTCTTAGCCTATATTGGGTAAATTTTCAAGAAATTGTTCTTTTTTTTTTTCCTAAATAATGCCATTCTATTTCTAAAGAAAAGTTATAAACTCTTCTAAATTGGGTTGAGATGTTATTAATCTTTCATCTCACATGTCGCTGAAGTGTTGCATGCCCATATTTCCCAGTAAAATGAAAGTATAATTTAATAACTATACTTAAAATTGTACTTAATTTTGGTGTGTTGGGGATCTCAAGATTAAATTCTGTGGGGCCAATTCAATTAGATATACTGTAGACTTCGGTGAAGATGCCAGCTTCTGGAGAACATAGTTATTAATCACTATGAGCCACATCATGTCCTCTGAGTTAGCTAAATACATACACAGAGCTGGACAAACTGATATCCTTGAGGACAACGCCTTCTGCTCCTTTAATGATTAGGCAATGATAACAATGCCGTCAGTGAGAAAGCTTGACTTAAGACAAATTTGACAAACCAAACCTAGAAAGGAACCCTTTAAAGATTTTGTATCTGAAGGTATTTAAACTAGAAACAATCCTAAAGATCTCAAGTGAAAAAGCTGGCATCCTCCAAAATGTGGCTGGATGATAGAGATAATTGTATAAACAATGGGAAGAAAAAAAGAGCTCTTCACTGGGGAAAGAGAAGAGCTCCCATCTAGAGTTTTAAGATTCATTATTAATGAAAGCGTGAAATAAGTAAACTTTTGGATGCTGTATAGGAAACTTGGATTTTCTAATAAAACATTGACGCAAAAACAAACATCTCAGATCTCTCTGATCTATTTCTATTTTAGGACAGGAATGAAGGGACCAATGTGCTTCATAAGTTATCTTCTAAACACAGCCCTAATCCATGGCCCTAAATTCAGATCCTATCTCCTACCTAACCAGAACATGTGCTCCATAAACCCTGTATCCAACTTTATTCCAATTTGCATTCTGTGAACTGGGAAAGGTATCTGAATTCCTGCCATTTTACAAAATAAAGTATTGGAGAAATGCGGTTTGTTAAGGGAAAAGCAGCTTTTAAGAGCCTTTGATACACACATATGCAGATCAGCCAAGCTGACCCATGCTATCCATTTGGATCCGAAGTGAAATTAAAACATGTTATTAAGCTTGTTCATCTGCACTAAGGATGAAACCTGCTAATTATTATTAGCTCTGTTATATACTGCAATGTTGGCATCAGTATTTCATAACTAGCCTCATAGGTTAAAATGCATAATCATTTCTCTTTCGTCACTGCTTGCACAGCAGTCAACTGCCTAAGACATTTACATGAATTTAAATCTTGTAGTGCCAAGCTAGTTTTTATTCTCTGAGAGATGGAGAGAGGATGACAGAATTTCTGTGTTATCATTTACTTTGGATATCTTTTCCCATATATGTATCAGTCCTGCAAACTTTTATGTACATAATTAAATGTTTGCAGCTAAACAACTGTTTATCTCACAGAGGCTAAGACTGCTAATGCTCTTACTCGACATTTTTACATTTTTAGGACTCTAAACTCAGTTTATGAAATCTCTTCAGAATTTCCCATTATTTCTAGCACACTTTGCTGCATGTTTATTATTAGCAGGATAGAAAAAAAAAGTTATGCAGCTTTTTTTCCTTTCCTCATGGTACATTTTAGCTTCATTCAGTTCCCCCCAAAACCACGGGGAAGCTCTCACTGGCTCAAACAGGTACTAGATGAAGCCCTGAGTGAATCGTTCAGGAGTTCTGTTTCTATGATCAGACATTCACTTGCCAGGGGACCACTGCTTCCCTTTTCCTGCCATTTCTGTTTGTTGCAATCCATTCCCCTTAGTCAACTGGTATTCAGATAACCTTTCTTTCAACTGCAGTAACACAAGTCATTTATTCCCAAGTCATTATTTCAGCTCTTTTCAAACATCCTGATAATACTGAATTGCACTATGAATTCCTCTCAGGAGGAAGAGCCCCAGGCACAGGTACAGGCTGGAGGCTGACTGGCTGGAAAGCTGCTTTGCAGAAAAGGCCCTTGGGATGCTGGTGGACCCCAAATCGAACGTGGGCCAGCAGCAATAAGTCCCTGTGGCAAAGACCAACAGCATCCAGGGCTGCTCTAGGAGAAGCATTGGCAGCAGCTTGACAGGAGTGATGCTTCCCTTCTCAGCACTGGTGAGACACATCTGGATTGCTGGGTCCAGCGCTGGGCTCCCCAGTAACAAAGAGATATGGACATACTGGAGAGAGTCCAGCGAAGGGCCACAAAGGTAATTAAGGGCTTGGATAATCTGGCATATGGGGAGAGGCCGAGAGAGCTGCGACTCCTTAAGGAGGGATCTTACCAATGTGTATAAATGCCTGACTGGGGCAGTAAAGAAGATGGAGTCAAAGTCTTCTCAGTGACAGGATGAGAGGCAATGGGCACAAAGTGAAAAACAGGAAATACCACTTAAAAAGAAGAAAAAAACACTTCCTTATGGTGAGGGTGGTCAAATATTGGAACAGGTTGCCCGAATAGGTTGTGGACCCTCCATCCTTGGAAGCACTCAAAACCTGACTGGATGTGGCCCTGAACAACCTCCTCTAGCTGACCCTCCTTTGAGTAGGTGTTTGGACTAGGTGATCTCCAGAGGTCCCTTTGAACCTCAGCTTTGTCACCATTCACTTTAACAGAAAAATACTGGGTGGAGAAGGTATTGCAATGTGTTTCTTACATCCTTGAAACCAATTCTCTGCATGTATACACTGAGAATAATACTGCTATCAGAAATACCAGCAATGATGAGTTGTTACTGGTTATAGGCTGTATTTGCAAGATTAAGCCCTTTGTAAATTCAAGAAATTCACTTCTAACAAGCCCATGCTTTCAATTAAGGGTTGTGGGTTGTTCTTTAACAGAGCTTAGTACAGAACTGCATTCCATACACACTTCACTGGTTAGACAGGTTTGATGGAAGGAGAGAATCAATAATTTAAGTTCTTTTAAAAATATGCATAAGTACATCACAGAGAATATCAAAACTTCGGGGGAAAGGTGATATTATTATTTAATGCTGTGTTGATGAGGTTTATTTTGGTAAGCTCTTGACAGCACAAGGTAACATATCATCTTTGCGTTGACACAAACACTATCAAAATGTGAAAGGATGCATAGCAGAAAAAGATCTGCATCTAAAATAGATTTTTGAGAGAGCAAATTATTTTTCTCCTTCCCAATAGCTTGTTGATTTTTCTTTGTTACAATGCTGCCAACACCTTTAAGCAAAATTGAAAAGCATTTTTGTTATTGTACGTCATTCTTTCCAGGTCTGTTTAAAATTCTCAATTTATTTCCACCTTCCATTCAGTGCTGAAACATATTTGTAGGTATTTGCGATGGGGATGAATGTCTTTATAGTTCCATTGCTTCTGCAGTATAGCTGCTTTCATTACTCATTGTGCTATTCATTCTTACATTGGAGACCAAGGCCTTTTTCCATTTCTCTCCTTTATGCCCTTTGTTTGGTTTGCGACGAGAGCGATGCAGAAAGCTCCAGAGGGCAGTGTTGTGCTGAAAGCTTCGGTTCTCCGGGCTCAGCCTGGATACTTCTTGGGCACCAGGAGGTCGAATGTTATTTACTGACATGCAGCCTTGCTTAAATGGCTTAAGTCTTAATTCCACGATGGCCTTGGATATACACATTTTATGACTGGGGTCCTTGCAACAAACAAATTAACCGTGCTTGTGCACATAATATGATCTTCAAGGTTTTTCAAATGTTGAGTTAGATGAAATTGACTAAAAAAAAAAATAAATAAAGTCGCAGTCATCTTAAATAATGCTGTGCCAGATTCACCAAGCAGGCTCAATGGGTTGGAATATTAATTTCCCTGCTTGTGTCGCATGGGGGAAAAGAAGGAAAGAAATAATCCCAAGGAGGGTGCAAGGCAGTGCTGGTCCCCATCTCCCTGAGGAGTTCTGCAAAGGAGCAGCAGTTTTCAGTTCCAGTTAAGGCCTCACAGGAGCACTCAGAGAGAGGCTGCAGGGAAAGCATGAAATCACACACCTCCTTCAAGTATGGCCTCCCATACCTTCCCTCTGCCTTGTCATGCCCTCAGTGGGGTGTGCACCAGAATTGCTAGCTGGCCTGGGGAAAGCAGGATCACTAGGTCCCTTTGCCACTAGCCCCCCCTGTGCTCCTTGAGAACTTTCTGGCTGCATTTGTCTCATTTTTAAAGCACTTTTCACATTTCCCCCTAAACCAAAGACACCTTGGCTGTACCTAAACTGACCTCTCAATGCACAGAATGGCTACTAATGAATGGTTACATTCCAGCAGCCTTCAAACCACCATCCTCTCCCACTCAGACCCACATGCCTACCTGCCCATGCATTTCTTCTGCTCCTTGCCCCAAGACCCCTATGTCTCCTGTAGTCTGTCCACATCACCTCTGTTCCCTGAACATCCACACTGCTCCCAGGTACCCTGTCTCCCCACACTATAATTTCTGTCATCTGTTCGTCCTCCTCCTTCACACTGAAATCCAATGTTTATCTCCTTCCTTCCACTGCAGTTCCTCCCTTTGCCAACCCTGCAGCGCCCACGGTTTATTCTTTCCTTGGTCCTCACAGACAACTCTTGCTGCTCAGTTTGCTCCTTGGGTTAGCAGCATGAGCAATGACAACAAAGGTATGAGTATTCTGACCAGTCAACCAGCTGGCTAAGGACACGTCCATGCCCATGAGTGTAGAAGCACTGGCTCACCCCCTCAGACTGTAGAAGTCACCTTGTGAGCCGTGTGTGGCTTACAGCCATAGCTTGAACTGTTTGGATGGAAGCCTGCATTCAGGGGCAGACTTTCAAGAGCTGGTATGCCACCTCTTTTAAGCACTCCCATCAAGCAGTAGCAATGGGACAGCCATAAACATAGCAGGGCTTGAACCCACCAGAGGTATTCCACAATACCAGTCAGGCTGCATTCTTTGCTAGATGATACCTGTAGGAAGGTCCTATGAGGTGGTCATTGTGAGCTGAAGCGAGGACCTACGATGGACAGAACAACGGTCATGAAGCATTTTGCACTTTAAGTTGCTCTTGTGCCTCCATACCACTGAACAATAAAGATAGACTAAAGACAAGATGCTGCAAATGTTTATAGATTTAAGCAGTCCTGACAGCATAAACCTAGGTTTTCACCTGGAAATCAACTCTGCCCTCCTACAATGAAACACTTGGAAGCAGCCACAAGGGTATCAAATGGAGCTAGCTCAGGACATGAATTTGTATTTGCTGAATTTTTGTTGAATAGGGACAAACATGGTTGAGTTCTGCAGTTGTTGCCCTCCAAGAATACAATGTCTCAAGGTTGTAGCAACTGGAAAAGGAGAAAGGAAAAAAACTACAAAGAGTGGGGCAGTACTTCTGCAGAGATAGGACAATTGCCATCGAAATACCTAATACCTATACCTCTGGTACCAAAACACTACAACCCAGCATTCACATTCTTCATGTGAGTGCTGGCAGAAGTCTCTGCCCTATGCAACTACCAAATTCCATGTGGATTTTGAGGACCTACCAGAAGGCGGGGTCACTTGCACCCATACTGGTGACACATGTGTGTCCCATGGGTATCCACAGGAGCCTCACCAGCAGGAACAGCTATTGACAGGCTGCTCAGCATGCCCACAAGTGAAGTAAGTTTTCAACATGCTCATGAGACTGTGAGAAATACATCACTCTTTAAACTGCTCATACAGCAGAGGGAGGCTTTGCTATTAGCTCTCTTGACAAACATATCCCCAGATTCGTGACTTGAAGACAGTGATGTGCTCCATGCTGAGAAAAGGGAGTGGAAAAGAAAATATTGCCATCTGCTTGTGTAGAAGTTTAAATTTATGCACAGATAAAGAAGAATGAGTCTTCCCTTTTCCGTTACATTCGGTCTTGAGAGTGAGGCAGTGTTCTCAGAGAGACCTGAAGAAAGACTGAAAGGGTGTTCACCTTCAAGCCTCAGGCTTTGATACAGGTGCCTACATTGAAAGTCCCCACAAGTCACAGAACCTCTCTCCAAACGTATCAATCAAACCATCAATCTGCTTGCTGCAGCTCCCCTGACAGAGAAGGGAACCTGGGTTGCTCTAGGTCCCCCAAGGGACACACCTAGCCTCCACAGTGCTACTAGTCCCACAGGGTCATTAAGTGTCACCGAGGTTTTGCAGGTTTGGGTTCTAACATTGTGTTGGTATGACTGGGTGTCAAAGATTAAGGTGTTAAAATAACCTGGCTAAAATCCACCTAACTGATGGCAGCATTGCTGCCTGACAGAAGTATTTAAAAAAAATCAGGTATCAATACTTGTTTTTATTTATAATATTTTGCGGTAACCCAGATATGGAATTGCCCAGACAACTGTGACTTAATCATGTGTAACTGCCAGCTTGCATTTTTGCAGGCACATCTACCCTGACAAAAGTTTTTAATATTTAAAATCATGCAGATTATCTATTCAGCCCTCAGAAAACTCATTGTGATGAATTCAGTATCTCGGTTTCAGGCACTTCAACTGCTGACACCTTTCTTCAGGCTATGGAGAGACTTTATTAATTGTACTAAAAATCCTGTGCAAACATTTTAAAAATATTATTTAGTACTCAGTAAAATATTTTTTTATTTGAGTATGTTACCATCTATCAATGTTGTCATGAGTCTCTAGATCTCAGAAATGTTTTTTTAACTCTCCTTTTAAAACGCATTTTTATTCTAAGAGCCTCTGTTTATGCAAATTTATCAGTCATGTCTACTCAGAAATGCTTATATCATATCTGAGGTCAGGAATTCAGCTGTATTTAAATTATATGCCAGATGGATGGGCAATGCATACATTTCGGTTCTTTGACAACTTAATGAACATATCTCTTGGCAAGATGAGGTTATCTGAACATCCCAAATCATCTGTCACGGTTGTCTCCAAACTTTTGGGCTGCAGCCTACTGTCAGCAATGAAAGCTGACCACCACACTGTCTCATCAACCTTTAACTGAAAAAAGCTCTAACAATTATTTGCTTGCCTAGGGCGTCTGTGGGCATTTTACCATGGTCTTGTCAATTACAGGGGGTAAGTCCTGATTTAGAACAAGTTTCAGAAATCTCAAAACATTACATAATTAAGTCTCTCATCCTTCAAGTAAGTTATATTATTAGCCATTTTATTCAATTGGCAAACCATGCAGAAAAAAATTTTCAACCCACATTTTTGAGCTGACCACTAATATAGTTACCTTGTTTTTGGAAGACTCTCCAGAAATACTGGTGGCCCTAATCTTAAAGAGTGGTCAGGAAATTGAACTTTTCTTCACAGAGTATTTTCAGTTTCTCAGGAAGGAAAAGTCTGAAAAGTGAAAGCTGAAATTTCCTACAGAAGGCCAGGACTTGGCAAAAAAAGTTAAATAGAACATTTTTTGATCAGTTTTACCATCTATACACCTACCACATTAAGTTAATACTTATGGGTGCTGCGTTCCCTTGGAAACCGATCCCCTGGTGTCTTAAACTGGGAACCCAAAATGTCCTTGGATTGCTTAAGGTTAGTGGATAGCTGAAAAGCTGGCCTGTACAAATCACCCAAGGTCAGCCATGCAATGATGCTAGTGGCAAAGCTGCAGTAAGAACCTGGAAGTTACTGGCTTTCATCCTAATGGTCACTTCAGACCAAGATACCACCATTATGGGAGATAATGATAATAAAACACTGCAGTGCTCTCAAATTGCACAGAAACTGCACTTTGACTGTTCTGAAAAGCTATCATTCAGTCTGAAAGTTATCAAAATTGCTGGGCCAACACACTCTAAATACATAGTGTCATTTATGAAGAACACGTAGTTTTAGTAGAGTAACATTACAAAAAGAGCAAGAAAGAATATGGAAGTAGAACAGAAAATCCTGTTAAAATGTTAAAAAGGAAAGAATGGTAAATAATGGATACTATTCAGCCTTCCTTCAAGCTCCTACTGAACTCATATGTAATACTGGCTACAACACACTGCGAGCACTGAGACCACAGTTGCCCAGACGTCACTGACGTTGGGATCCCTTGGCAGTGCTTTCTTTTGCCACGGGTTAGCACAATGTCATTGATAATTTCATCCAAATTTGGTCTTTCTGCCAGCTCTTCCTTCAGCTATCCTCACCTCCCACCACCCTTTCCAATATCCAGTCGTTGCCCTCAACCACTCCTTTGCTGGTTTCATTACCTTCTTCTGTCCTCTGTCTCCTCCCGTAACAATTCAGGCATTACGGAGACTCTTCCTTAATTAAAAAAGGGGTGGGGGTGGGGTGGTGGTTCCTGTATCCCACTTATTTTGGCAATTACTCTGCCATCTTATTCCACCTCTCCTTTTTAAGCTCACTGACTGCAGTCACTACCTGGCTTCAATCTCCTTGGCTTTCACCAATTATTTTCATTGAACCTTACTTTCAACATGACCTCCAATGACCTCTTTCACCCTACTGCTGTGAGTCAGTAGCTACTTTCTGTTCTTCCTTCAGCTTCCAAGCGACTTCATTCTGCTCGCCTTGGCCTATCATCTTTCCTTCTTTATCAAGAGGTTCCAATCTGCTCATGTTGACAGGCTATCACTGACAATTATCACTGACAATTAGATCTTCAGGAAACAGCCTTTGTACTTTCTCCCAAGCTGCTCTGCTCTTCTGAGAATCCATCCCCTTGTTTTTCAATTCTTTTAAAGCTTTCAACCATCTCTCTCCCCTCAAAAAAAAAAAAAAAAAAAAAAAAGCAAACAACAAAGCAAAACCAAATAAACAAAACCCCCTGAATACGCTGGGATCTCCTTGCCCATAATGCTTACCAACACTGGCTCCTAATTTCCTTGGAATCCCACTTGTCTGTACCCATCCTCTGTTATCTTTTAATTACTTGCTTTTAGACGGAGGCTGCTTTTTCACAGAACCTAATAGAAAGGGGTACTTGTCCATAACGAGGCTATTAAGCAACATGGTTATACAAATACAAATTACAACAGGAGTTCAGATGTCATTGCTGTAAGCATAATATGAAGACCTTGACACAAAGAAAACAGAAATTAAAAACTTAAGAATGTGAACTGGGCCTTAAAAACTCATTTCTAGACGTGCTGGACATACATGATTGTACGGCATACATCCATTGTATGGCATACAACCACTGTCTTCAGAAATTAAGGTTGATGCATGGAATCCTGCCCTCACTGAGAGCAACAGGCATTTTATTATTAATTTCAGTATGGTCAAGGCTTTTCCATCTGCGTCTCATCATATGCGCTTTTTCAATATTTGCAAAGAAGCGGTCAAGTAGAATATATATATATATATAAAAAACAATAACATTTCAGAGTTATATTTAGTGACTAGAAATTATCTTGACAGCTTGCTTTCTAATTCTACATTAGGTTTGAACGCAAAGTCTGACAATACCCAGGTACCAAAGCCAAGTTTAATGGATCACATACATGACTTAAGAAAACACTGGTTTTTTTGTGGTAGCTAGTTTTACAGTCTCTTCTGAACTTTAACTGAATAAATTATTTAGCAGCCAGCAGTTGTCCTTAGATGGCGTAACTTAGATGTCAATACCACCCAAAGCATCCACATTTGCCAAACCTGTCTTGCATGAAATGGAATGAGGATATTTGCATAAGGAAAATGTCAAAGCAGGAAATTAACCCCTTCAGGGATTTCATAGAATCAAGTACTGCAATAATTGTTATTGTATCAGCATTTATGCAACTCATGCCAAAGGACCGTAATATTCCCATAGATACTGTGTTTACCAGTTAGACTGGTGTTCTTCCTGGTGGGAGGGGGAAATGGGCTTCTCTGCGATACCGCCCTTAAGTTAGCACGCTAAGAATTTAACATGAAATTTTATACAAAAGATAAAAATTGAATTGTTTTCTCCAATACAAAAGGATACAACAAATCTCAGCTTTTGTGACAATGTGCCTCTTAGAGGAAGGTCATCTATACAGAAGAGTCTCCACAAACAGTGGTGTCTGCCTTTCTGGAGATATACGTTGGAAAGAGAGACTGAATGCTGACTGTGTGTATGTACTAACTACGCTGAAATACGAGAGTGTCTGAGAGATGTGGTAAAACTGTGAGGGGCTTCCACACCTATCTCCATGCTTATGGAATTCTTTACGTCAAGTTTGGGCTGAAAAGGGTTTGCTCAACCCATTCATTCCCTGCACACGCACTTCTTTCCACCTATTAACAACAGAAACTACTCACAGAATGCACTGAAAGAAAAGCAAGTTTCAGAAAATTGACTGTGACCAAACAATCCATCTGGAGTAAATCCTTAGGATGTTGAGTTTAGTGAATGTTACTACCACACAAGGTGCTCAGGGCTGGAACCACCTTGTAAGGTGCACTGCTTCCAGTCTGGCCCTATGTAAAGAAGTGGAGATAGGGACTCAGCTGCAGCACTACACCCCACCTTACTGCAGATGTTCTTACCACCACTTAGGAACTTAGAAGGAGATTCACAAATGAGTCCAAAAGCATTATTTACAACTATTAGCAAAGAAGGTATCACTAAATGTCTTTCACTTTCCTTGCATCTGATTTTATACTCACCATACTCTAGTGTGATAGTTCATGCCCTCTAACAGGGTGTGAGATGTCTCTAACTTGGTATCAATGACACCATATTTTTTTGGAGACTCTGAGAAAAGTGTGTGTATACACACACACACACACAGAGATATATATGTATGTGTGTATACATTCCCTCTTGAAACCAATCAAAAGACTGCTTTTCAACATAGACTATAAGAGAGATCACATTTAAAGTCTTGCTATGCCATGATCTCACTGAGAACTAGTAAGTAAAAAACATGGAACACTTATATAAATTATCAAGATCTTATACTCTTTATTGAGACAAGTTTCCACAAAAGAGGGGGAAATTTTTTCTTGAGTAGGGATTGCAGGAATCCAGCCAAAATTACAAGGTTTACATATCAAATGGTATGCTACTTTCTTTTTCTTTTTTGCTTTATGACCATCTTGCTATAGCTATGACTGAATATGTTAATCAAAATCCTATAGAACTGTACTCATTTGTGTGTGTGTTTGCTTTCCATTTACATAATCATCTTACAAAAGGAGCGTTTCTCCTTTGTGCTAGATGTCTTACGATGTAATTTAAAGTTGCAGTTACCAAAATATCCTATTCTAGCAGTCCCACCACTATCGATTCTAGTGCTCCGTCATTACCATAAATTATTATACAGGAGCTAAATATACATTTCCAGTCTTCATGATGTCCAAACAGTCCTACAGTCAGAGAAATCAAATGTTCCCTGCGGTGTGCCTTAATAATCTGCATTGAGTGTTTTGGATCAAACAGGAGACATTTCCAAAGCGTAAGGGCCTTCACAGAGAATTCAGGGAAGAAGTAGTTGTAGAGTGCCTTAATTTCAAAAATAGAATTTGTGTGTCTGTAACACAGGAAATGCTTATGGAAATGAGCAAGCACATATACTGATATGTATCTCCATAATCAGTGCAAAGCTACAAGTATGTTTTACTATTAAATATGTATTCTAAAGAATACACAAACTTGACTAAGCATAAAATCAAATCCTCAGTGGTAACGGGTGGGATGGAATGGAGTAGCTGAGATGGCATGCATTTTCAGAAAAAAAACCACCCCCAAACAAAATCAAGAATAAAACAGATCTCAGTTACTTCTGAGGGCCCAACAGGGCACGAAATACCAACCAGCCCACAAAAACCATTTACCTCTGGGCCTCTGCTTCCTCTGTTATTTCTTCTGTTTTGAGAAGACAAGCATGTATCGCCTGTCTGTAGCCTACAAATGGTGTCTAGGCATTTCTTAACTCTGCTCATTGCTGAATTTCACCTGTTAGTGCTCAAGGTATGCACAACCAAAGCCCTACTTAGACTCAACATAAAGTGGGTCACAGGCCTGTGGTGGGCCAGTTCCACAGGAGGTGATTTCACTCTGGGGCAACAGTAGGATTCTACCTGGATCATAAACAGTGGTGAAAACTTTGTTGTATCCTCCAGCCTGCTGCCTAGATTAGTCATCAAGTATCTGTGCCACCCTCTTAAACTATCTATCTTAAGGACCTGATCTGCCAAGATTATTACAGTGCAAAACTTCCTATTTTTAGCAGTTTCTTCAATCTGCATAAGGATGGTAGCACGCCTGAGCTTGATGGTTATAGAATCAAAATAAAAGGGCTCAGGAAATGCTGTAGTTACTGGTGGCATGAGAATTGTATCTATACTGCATATACACCCTGGCAAAGAGTAGGCAAGCTGATAGATTAACTGTGCAGAAAATGCAATGTATATACGATAACCTTCTTCATTGCAAAGATAACCTTAACAGATGTATTTCTGGCTATTCTTTCTTCCCCCTCCAACATACTTATTTCTCAGTTTGCCTTTTCATTCCTAAAATTGAAACTTCAACATTCCACAGAAACAACAGAAAGAATGACCTGGAAGTATGTCACCATTTTTTGTGCCATAAGTGATCGTTTATGTTCTTCAACCATTAACTTTGTTGGTTTATTTAAAATGTGACTACAATGATGTCACAAATTGATAGCATAATAACTGAAATTCAAATTAATAATTTCGAACTTGAGATTTTTAATTCCACATTATAGTAGAACTTGTCTTATCTGACCAATGAAGGGATGAAAAAAAAAATACATCTTTAACTGGATGGATCTTTAACGAAGGTGAAGTAGACTTTTTGTGAATTAGCACAGGAATAATTTTGAATAACATCTGGAGATGGTAATTTGCCTAATATTTGAAGTTTTGCTGTAGCTAATGCAGGACTTGAAGATTATATCAGATGAATTCTGGTTTTGCATCTCTTGTGCTTATTAAATACAAAGCATAGTACAAAAACTGTGATGCAAAGAGTAAGTCTCTCACTGGGCTGCATCAGCCAACTCACTGTCTAAAGACATTACTCTTTAAATGCATCAGGTACATAAAATCACTGAGTACAAAAAATGGCAATAACTGTTTTGTTATCTAAATTTTATTAAACTTATGGACAACTAACTGCAATTATTTTATTTCAAATAGCTGAAGATTGTTGTTACTTATTTGCTTTTTAGACTATTAAAAAACCTAACTTATTTACTGTGGCACTCCTTTGATCACCATATACTTATGTAATTACACAGTTCAGTCAAACAAAAACCACCACAAAAACTCTTGACTATTTATAATGAGCAATCTTTAAAATTCGTCCTTCTTTTTCCACACTGGCTAGTTGAAGACTTTATCCATTTAAATGGACAGCTTCATCATATTTTTTTCTAAATATAAAGCATGAGCTATTTTCAGGCCACTCAAGGAAAGTCACGGTGTGTAATATCAAACTCTTTGATTTGATGCTGGCATATGCATTGCAAAATGTCATCTTGTCCTGTTTTTAATGGTCACGGCCAGAGAATGCTTATGATCATTACTGATTTAGATACTGATTTATTCACACTCAAAATCACTTCAGTAAACAAAAGCAAAGAACACATATTGAATTTTAGTTTTGGAGAACAGTATCTCAGACCGAGCCTTCTCTTTTCTCTGAAAAGTCAATCAGATTAGTAGCGTGTGCTTATACAGCTCTCAATGAATATAAACTAGGAGGAAGTTGTCTATGTGGTATGCAGAATTGTACAGTCAACTCTCGATTGTCTGTGGGTGTGTAACCCGGGTTGCAGATTAGCAGTGCTATGCTAAAACAAAGCAGAAAAAAAGGAAAAACACCCACCATTTTTCTTTGAATTTCTGATCTCGCTTTTTACTTCAGCTTAACTTCATTCCTCGATAAATGTAATAAACACAGAAAGTTCTTATCTAATGCACATATGCTTTGTATTACCTATGTTTTAGCTTTATACAGGTTAGTCTACTCCACTTCAGTTTTCAATAATTGAGAGCTGACTGTGTAACTACAAAGGAGCCCAGCAACCCACAGTTTTATTCAACATTTGCTATAAAACAATTGTTTGTCAAAATACCTAATTTACCTTGAAAATCGTCAGAGTTCCCTTTTACTTTACTTTTTAAACCCACGAGTAATAACAGCTTGCTGCAATACTGGACTCCTATTAATATAAGTAAAATGTTCACACGCTTGAAAGGCAAAGGAAAGACAAGACAAGGGAACAAACTCAGTGCACTTAAGAAGAGAGAGATACAGTGGACGACTCTGCCCCCAAGGGCTAGAGACTGATGTAAAGCCATTTTGTAATAATATTTTGTAGCTGTACCAAAACCACCATTCATTAGCCAATTAATTAGCATTAATTGGCCAACTGTACATTTTATTCATTTAGAGGGTCATCAGCACCAAATATGCTTTTAAAAAATCATATGCTCTTGGGCAACGCAACAATAACAGTGGTTTCTTTATGAAGGGGTTGGGAGAGGGGAAGTTGTTTCCTGCTGCCCCCTCCCCATACCCATTTTTCACTGCATAACACGGCATCTACTTCGTGACCAAAGCCAAAAGTGTGCTAGCCAAGCATTATGGAATGACGATTCCATGAACTACAAAGGCAGCTGGAAGGAACTGGCAATCTCTCTCTGTCCTCAGGGAGCAGACCCAGACACTGACAAACCTTGGGAAGCTGCTGCAGGAGCTTATCTGCTGGGGAAGAGGGATGGCTGAGACACTTCTTAAGGAGCAGGAGAAATAGACTCAGTGTACAAAACATTTAAGTCTCAAAGAAGGATTGATGGAGAGGCTGCCAAAGGACCAGTGGGGCAACAGAGGGCAGGAAAGCAATAGGAGCAGACAGCCTTTTCTCCAGGGAATCTGTTCTTTCTCTTTTTTTCTGCCACCAGGAAAATTAAAACTACTAACTTCACATTACCCGTGAGCATTAAAGATCAATGCAGATACAAAGTAGTGTGATATTCTTTGCTATTCTGAGAAGAAAAGAGCAACCTACCAGCCCTGTATTCTAGCTTTGGCAACAGCTTAACTCGTGTACTAAAATGAAAGCAAAAGGCTTTCCATATTGTGGCACAACAGTGTACCGAATTGAAATAAACCCTCTTGCTCCTCTGAATTTATACCCTAAATACATCCGGTTTGATAGGCTGACTAGGATCAAAATGACACTGATGACAAAACCTGCAAGCACTGCTTTAATTCATGTATACATATAATTCTTGTAGGAATCTCTCTATACTAGTTGCCATCCTGTGCCAGTGAGTTCCACTGAGTAATAACTCTGCATAAAACGTTACTTCATATGTTGTCTTTTAATTCACTGAACATCCCCTTGTTCTTTTAACACTGGAGAAAACAGAAGGAAATACTTTGGTCACCAGACATCTCACTGGAACAACTATAAAAATTCACTTTAAAAAAAGTACTTCTCCTCTGTCAGGTTGTAATGCAGTTGTGTATTTTTCAGTTAGCCAAAGGAATTATATTCGTATCAAAAGAAAAACATTTAGCAAAATATTTGCTTTCAGACTTGTTTACTGTTTATTATTTTAATTTACATCAGTTACTGCTTGCAAAACTTCCAGGGAAATAATTTTAAATTTTTTTTCTTTTCCCACTGCATAGTAAATACAGCCTTCTTAGTATTTCAGAAGCATAGTACTATAGAAATGTTAGGGCCTGCTTCTGCTCCAAATGAAGTTAATGGGAAAACACCAACTGACTTTATTAGGAGTTAGGTCAGGCCCCAAATTTGCAGCTTTTGAAGTTTCATAGTTGAAAATTTTCTGGCTAATCTTCAGAACCGACTACTTCTACAACTATAACACTATTTACAACTTTATTTATATGTACTTCTTTATTACAATATGTAATATCAATGTTCCTTGTAAAGGTTACTACGTTATAGAAATTAGACTGAAGTTATTGCCAATCAACCTTTTAATAAACTTAAGTGGGATAACTTTCAGAATTTTTCTCCACATACGATTCAGTTTTTATTCACTCTTGCTATCTTTGACAATTGCTTAACTACCTTAATTTCAAAGCCTTTTTCAGTGTAATAAAAAAGTCCTTTTGGTAGAAGTTTATTGGTCCCGTTTCAAATTGCGTTCTGAAACATTCTGGTACTGATGAGGACTCATTATTTTAGCAATTTTTCTGTTTCAACACAGTATATAAAGCCATGCCTCTCAACCAATCAACCTCAGTATAAAAGTGTAAGTGAGGTCAAACAGATTGCTCACTAAATCTCTGATCAAGTTGTCTGATCACATATAGACACAACTCTCTGAATTGTTGCATATGTTGTATAATGTTATCATACAAATTTAAGCATTTCCATTATTGACTGCTGCTTGTGTATGTATATATTAACTTGCTGGTCATAAAACTACAACAAAGGACAAGATATACCAATACTGAATTAAGACCTCTAGTCTTGTCTCCAAAAATTAAGGAAAAGCCGTGTTCTTTATGATTGACCAACTCATGATGTTGTGCTTCAAATATACACATTTTCCAAAATTAAACTGTGAAGTTAATGTCAAATACTGTGTTGTAACTTTAAATATAACTGACATATTAGAACAGATAGATGGGTAATTATGATAAACTACACAATAGTGCTACTGTAGATAATATCATTTATCAATCCTGTGGTCCCCATCATTCATGCATTTACAGTTTGGGAATACAGTGACTGCAAAGGATAATAATTCATAATGGCTACATTCTCAGTACTTCATGCTAGCTCACTAGACAAAATAAAAAAGGTTAATTGTATAACTGGAAAAATGTAAAATTTTATTCCAAGAAAATTAACAAGCTACACAGGTAAATTTTGGCAAATGCAACTTTATATTGAAATCCACACATCTGTATCTTAAAGAAGGAAAGACTCACAGACTCTAATGTATTTCTAAAATACTAAGAAATCATAATATATGCTTTCACAAGTTAAAACTTAAATAATTTAAAACAACCAATACACCAAAATGTGCAGAAAATATAAACAAGACTGTGCCTTCAGTAGAATAAATGCTTCACAAATTGTGCAAGATATCATACTAAGGCTGCGGTCTCCCCATGACAGCTGTCTTAAAATATAAACATACATCAACTGCCTGTGTTTCTCAGAACAAACTAGAAAGGGCGGCACACCTAGAAAAAAATCGTATCATCCCAGTGATGTGCATACTGATTTTGGGAACCACTGGAGTAAAAAGGAAAAAAGAGGACTAAGTGATCTTTCATGCACTCCCAAATGACTGACCAGAGTTATTGATTCAATTTTCCTTGCTTATTTGCTTCAATGCTAAACAAAATGGAAGATACTAGATAACCCTTTAAGGCAACATGTGTTTATTCTGTATAACTGTTCAATTATGACTGGATATTATCATTAACGTTGCCTAACAGACTGATATCTAGCTTTTTAAAAAATATAAATAAGAGTCTATTAAACTTTATACCAAATCAGCAAAAAACACAGAATACAGTTAAATGTTAGTAATTTCACTGTTAAGGAAAATGGTATTTAGAAAGAGTAATATATTCGGGAAAAAAAAAAGTAAAGTCTAAATCTGAACAAAAATACTGCTTTGGAATGCTCCCCAAAACTTACTCACAAGGCAAACAGATTTGTCAGTGTGATAATCCAATAATGCATGGCACATCTTTAATCGGTTACAGTACTTGAGTCCCCAGTTTTCAGTCTTTGCAAAACAATAATCGTATGAAATGTTTTAAAGGTCTTCAGATGTCTAAAATTAGTTTTATCAACACATTAACCTCATATCAACTTAATTTATTAAGATGTCCAATGCTAATCTTTTTGATGGTCTTATTTTATGTAGTGATATACACAGCATTTAGCACTGATACTTAGCACCTGCTACTTTCATAATCTAGATTTCAACCACATAAAGGAATTCAGGGCAGTAGTTCAGTCCTTTGTTCTTAATTACAAACCTTCAGCAGTGGTCAGCAGGAACATGTTTAGGTTTAAAACAGGATTAGAGGTGAGCTATTGCAAAGACTGCAGAATGTTGCCCAAATCCTTACAACTGCTGACATCCCATTCTTGATTTTCTTCTCAAGACATGGCTACAGGCCACAATTGCTTAGCAGAGAATGGTAGTGTTTCACAAGGCTAAAGATTTACAGATGCTCCCTCATATAACACAGTAAGGTTCCCTTGGTAACCTGGATTTTCTGCAGTAAAGAAGGGTTGTGCTGAAACAGCGCCTCAGCTCCCTGTTGGAGAAAATGCAGACAAAAGGATTGATTCCAGCTTGGGCAAAACTCATCCAGACAGCGGCCGTTAGAAATCCCCCTGGTACTACAGGCCCTCTTGCAAAAACTCTCCAGTAACAGGCTACCAAATAGGGACCCCACAAGGTCAGAAAGAGGAATGTCATGATGTAGAACATTCTGCTGATTCTCTTCTCCATTTTGAACTCATCTAAAACCAGTAGCCTTCTCCTGCCTGTGGTGTTCGCGTTTTGCCTGATTCCCAACAAGGTTGGAGGTGTGGGACCCCTTCCAAATCCAGCCAGCCAATTAGCAGCTGCTTGACCACTCGCTCCAGGACCATGAAAAGTCCAGTTCTGGCTCACTGCTGCAACAAACTGGACTGGCTTCATTTTCCTGCGATCGTGAACAAAAAATATCAGCTTGAGGTAGACAAGCTGTGTGGCTAGGAGGATAAGGGCAAGAAGAAGCATAAATCCCAAGGAATCATTAGCCCTGAAGGAACGATGCTGGAAAGTGCATTGGTCTTCCTCCCTAATGAACGAGTAGGTGCCCACATCTAAAACTGGGGGGAAAGCCATGGCTACAGAGAGGGTCCACACCATACAGATAACGGCCAAACAAGTCCAGAAGGTCAGCCTTTTCGTATAAAAACGGTGGTGGGCAATAGCTAAGTATCTGGTGACGCTTATGCAGAATAACATGAAAGCAGTGTGAAAGCAGGACAAAACCCCCAAAAAGGCAATCACTTTGCAAGTAAGAGTCCCATACGTCCAGGTAGAGCCATTTTTTACAGAGGTGAAAACAAATGGGAAACAAATCGCAGATCTGAGGATATCTGAGCAGCAAAGATCCAACAGGAAGTAGTAAGGAGCTCTATGCAAGGTCTTATCTTTGACTAGCAAAATGGAGATCAGAAGGTTACCCACCACACTGACTCCTATTATGAAACCCAGTGAAGTCAGTTTCAGAAAAGCTGTTAAAGGAGAGAGATTTTGTAAAATGTTGTCAGCTGCATGGCTGTAGTTCGCCATAGATGGATGGATGATATGTATATTGCCTCAGTCAAGTCTCATGATCTATATATAAGAACAAGGAAAAAATAGATCCATACATCTTACTGAAAATGTAATCCACAAACAGAACTGATCTTGTGTCTAGTCATACAGTACATCCTCTTCGTTCTGATTTGTCATGCCATCAAAATATCTGAAAAAAAATTCGAGCTATCAGTTCTTAAGTTAACAAGAAATGATGTGAGAAAGTGCTAACAAAGATGTTAATTTATGGAGAACCAAATGAAGTTGTAAATTTGAGTACTATTGTTTGTTTTTAAAAATCATGAGGCTTTTTCTTTTTTTTATACTGTTTAGCATGATTGATTATTGGCATTTCACAGATTTGGCTTGTTACAGTTTCAGAACTGACCGGTGCCCCGTATATTTGGTAGCATATATAATCTTACAGTTACAGCCTCAGAGATTTTATGAATCAAAAGATTCCCAGTTTGCAAGCCCAAGAGTTAATCACTGACATCTTCCTTAAAAATCCCCAAAGACTGCTGATATTTTGACATTACCTACATTTATTTTATGGCTACAGTATTTGTCAATGTTTTAGAGGCAGCTGCTGTGTTGATACGGATCACACCCAAAGAAACCCTGCAGAATTTATGTTTTTTAACCCAAGTCACCAAAGCACATTAATCACACTGTGTTAGTTCATGCACATTGCAAGAGAAACAGTATTCATTATCCCCCTCCCTTCCTCCTATAAACCATAATTTTATCATTTAGGGTTTCAAATAAACAGGTATGCCAGACAGTCGATAGCACTGTGCTTGAGGGTCTCTCCCTCCCCCCCCGCTTTAATGCAAATCTTTAAAGCCTCAACATAATTAATAATAAGCAACGGTCAGTATAAATACTGTGCAAAAACAGGCAACACACCCAAGATATAATGCCCATCCTTTCGGGAGGGCTGGTTTTGGTTATGCTTAAATAAACATAATAAATTGATTTTTTTCAGCTAATTAGGGCTTCGCGATTCCCACTAATCCTCCCAGTGAATCATACCGGAACACATTTCATGCAATAAAATAAAATAAATTAAAGAACTGTCTGCTGCTGCTGGGGTGGCTTTTTTGTTGTTTTTTGGGCTTTTTTCCTCCCTCCAGCGCCAGGGACGGGAGCCACAGCAGGCATGATCGGGCTCCTCCGTTATTCGCACGAAGTGTTTCCTCTGCCACCTCGGGTGCACAAAGGATATTCCCACTGAATCCCAGCAAAACCCTTTCATTCTTACCGTCCACAAAAGAGCCTGATTGCTGCTGTGTAAACAGAGGCTGANCACACTCGCACACACTCACACTGACACACTCACGAAGACACCCGCTCCCCCCCACGCACGGCCATGCAGGGCTGGACTGCGCCGCGCTGCAAGGGAGCCCGGGTGCCGCTGCCTGGCAGCCGCATCTGCCGGAGCCATGCGGGAGCCTCCCGCGGCGGGGAGC
>VWZZ01003821.1:138621-160043 GCA_013399095.1 Psophia crepitans | reverse complement strand
CCTTGACTAAGAACCCAGCCGGTGGCTCGGGCGGCGCATGCTCACTGCGCCGCCTCCCTGCGCGCCGAGCCCCGTCCTCCCCTGTCGCAGCGGCACAATCTCTCCCAGTAACGCGGCAGCGGCGGTCTCCTCAATGAGGGCAAGGCAGCCTCGGCGGCGGTGGCGGCGGCTGCCGCTGTCTCAGCGAGGGCAAGGCAACCTCCGCGGCAGCAGCAGTCTCCTCAGTGGTGGGCAGGCAGCCTCAGCGGCGGCAGCCTCCCCAGTGAGGGGAAGGCAGCCTCAGCAGCAGCCTCCTCACCGAGGGGAAGGCAGCCTCCGGGCAGCACGTTCCCATTGCGATGCATAGCCGAGCTGGATTTATTGGCGAGCCTGGGCAAGCAAGCCTGAGGAAAGGGAGGGGGAGGAATTAGGTCCTGCGCTCCTTGTTTATGCCTTTGAACTCCCCCTCCCGCCCCTTTCGCTTACAATGGGGGCTAGGAAGCGGCCGCCGTGGTGCACGTCGCAGCCTGTCGGGAGAGGGACCGGGCGGGTTCTTCAGCTGCCGCTGCTGGGATCCTCCCGCTCGAGGCTCGTTTTCTTTCCTGCCGATTCCCACCCGGTGAATTCCTTCTTCCTAACCCCTGAGCCAGGCAGGGCTCCTTAAAAAGTACCGCGGTTCGGGGGAGGCGTATGTGCCGCGGGGCCGTCAGGACACCGCGCCTTCCCCCCGGCTCCGCTGCCTCCCGCCTCGCAGCCACTGAAGCAGCTTCTCGGCGTTCAGCCCAAAGCCGGCGCAGAGCTGTCAGTGCGCTGCATGGCGACAGTGATGAATTTTAATGTAAGCCTGTTCCGTCCGTAGCAGGGCCAGCACTTCCCCTCAGCGCGTAGGGCGGCAGCGGTGACAGCGGCAGCCGCCGCGGAGCAGCGCCCGAGCCGCTAACCGGTGGGGCTCGACACCGAGCCGCCCCGATGATGTCATGGGGGCCGGTGGGCCGAGGCGGCGGCGCCGTCAGGCGGCCTGTGGCCTGGGCAGCCGCAGGGACCTGTCGCCGGCCTCCGCGCCCGCTGGCCCCGGCCCTCGCCGGGTAAATCCAGAAGGAAACGGGAAGGGTTCGGGTAGAACTTAAAAGAGCACGTCCCTCCGCCCTCGCGCCTCTTCACTTTTTTATGGAAGTTTATTCAGGAGAAGCGGGAGCGTAAAGAAAGGCACCACCACACCACACCCCCCCCCCAAGTAATGGGTTTTGGCGGCGAGGCAGCTGAGGAACAGATTATTTGGGGTCAGAGATCTGGATTCTGAGAAACTCCTTCACTGGGAGCTTCCGCTCAAGTCGGAATAAATCCTTGTGGGGGATAGATTTATGGGGTTGATTCATAATGTGTGTCACATCTTTGAGGCCGTTAGGAGACTACAGGCGTTTTTTAAGGCTGTTGTCAAAGTTTGGGTTCATCTTTTTTTGGCACTTTCTAAAAGTCATTGGAATGGGTGGCCAAACCACAAAATTAGCTTCAGCAACAGTCTGATCAGGCCCAAAGGCCTGGAAAATGCAGTTATTTAAAGCAAAAATCGGAGTGACTTGCTTCAGGTAAAATTTACTCTTGAGCAGAGAACTTGCACAGAGCTCAGGTGCCATACAATCTTTTTTTTTTCTGCAAATGTAATTATGATGATTTCCTGTTGCTGCACATCTTTGGGGTTAGTTTCCCCTTTTAAAAACTGGTATTTTGGGTGGTTACATTTTGGGAAGTTACTGCTTCAAGCTTCACTCTTCATGTCACAGCTAAGCTAAGCAGACCTCTCCAGCTACCCCTTTTCAGTTGTTAAATATATCTACAACTACCTGAAAGGAAGTTGTGGTGAGCTGAGGGTTGGCCTCTTCTCGCAGATAACTAGCGACAGGACAAGGGGAAATGGCTGCAAGTTGCGCCAGGGGAGGTTCAGGTTGGAGATGAGGAGAAATTTCTTCTCGGAAAGGGTGGTCAGGCATTGGAAGGGGTTGCCCAGGGAGGTGGTGGAGACACTGTCCCTGGGGGTGTTTAAGGAAAGGTTGGATGTGGTACTTAGAGACATGGTTTAGTGGGTGGTAGGTGGTGGGGGGACAGTTGGACTAGATGATCCTTGAGGTCACTTCCAACCTTAATGATTCTGTGATTCTAGGTACCCAGAGTTACATACACAATGACTTTTAAAGTCATTCTTAAAATGGAAGGGCAAGGAATTGGCTACTAAGCCAGCAAGAGCAGGCACTTTAATGGTCTAATATAGCAAAGAATTCTCCGAAAGCCGTGAAGATTAAAGACTTAAAATACCAGGTTCGGAAGCAGATTTATAATGTATAGTACAGGATGGCTATAGTATGTTCATGGTCAGGACCTATTCTTAGACTCATCTTTATGATTTGTATTTAAGAATAAACAATACATCATCATCATTGTAAAACAGATCCAGTGCAGTAGTTGTTAACCTTTTCTGTTTGTGTTTTCTCTTGGAGATGTTATAGAAGTATATTGCTATATAACATTTAAGGATTTGCTTTTCTTTTATACCTGTCACAGACTGTTTAGAAGTAATCCATGGATTTAAGAATTCATTCAGTGTTCAACCACCGGTTCAGGATAAATCCATTTGTCGTCATATGTGTATTCTGAGAACCAGTGCTGTAATTTGGTCCAATGAAACGTAAGCATCTATACTGAAGTATATGTAACTAGTTTCCCATCATAGTCAACGGTGAGAAAAAGATGCTTTAGTGAGCTGGTCATCTCATGCTGAATCACAAGTCCAAAATACATCAGATGGATTGCACTCTATTCTCTGTATTATAAGGGTAGAGTTAGGCAGAGCAACCCTTCTTAGAAAGGGAGAGACTTCTGGTGGAGCATGATATAGTGCTGTGTTAAGCTGTTGTGCTGGGAGCAGGTCACATCCCCCTTGGAGGGAAAGCAAGTCCAGGAGTCATGGGATTGGGAATCTGGGAGGCAAAAAAGGCAGGTATCAGCTAAAGGTAGCTCCAGGAAGCATGAACCGGGAAATGATTGTGCTACGGGAAGGGCATGGGGAGAAGAGCTGTGGAAGGACAGGTGAAGAGGTCTGCACTAACTAGTTCTTCAGCACAGTTGGGCTAGAGATATGAAAGGTTCAGGAAAAAATCTGTGAGGCAGTTTGTGTTGCAAGGTGAGCAGGTTAGGGGTAGCCAAGCAGAATTTCTTGGTGCTTTGCCACAAGGAGGGATCCTGAACCCTGAGTGAATTACCCACTCCACAATGGAGCAGCAATAATAATAATAATAATAATTGGCAGCAATACTAAGGGCAACAGGAAGGAGATTCAAAAAACCCGGAGAACATGAGTACTAAATAAGCAGCTCAGAGGAAATAAGTGATTACTATCAAGAAAGTAAATTTCTTTCCCTGCTTTTTTTTTTTTTTTTTTAAACTCTAGTATTTAAGTGTGCTTTTCCCCAGGAAGGAAGGGTAAAGGGAGAGAGTGCAGCTGAAGTGTATGTGCAAGAGCATTCATGTACCCCATTAGAGCTGGCAGCAGACTGATTAGAGCTTTCCCCAGAAAATGATAGAGCGAAGACTATTTCCGTGTTTTCCTGATTTACATCAAAGATGTGAACGATCTCCAGGTTTGGGCAACCTCACTGCAAAGTTATTGACAGTTATGGTACAGAACTGTTTCAGTTGCTTCTGTTGGAATTATTTGATAATCATGTCCCAGAAAGTAACAAGTGAAGTACTGTGCTCTCTTGTACATGACTGAGGATCCTGTATTCCGATTGTAATATTTTTTCAATTTATGTACAGTTTAAGAATGACCAAGGGATTTGGTCCAGTGAATTGGACTCACTAGGTCCATTTGCAGATCAGGATCACCGTTACTGGAGAATCCTGCATTGATATTCTCAGTCTTTGGCATCATCTGCAGATCTGGGCAGCTCATTCCTGTAGAGGTGGTGGTGATGCTTGGGTGCACGTGGCCAAGGTACCAGGAACTTGAGCACTGGGGTGCGAGGCAGCTGAGTGCTGTTGCAGAGGACCTTTGTTGGTGTGTAAGTAGTGTTTTGGGTACTTTGCACCTAATTTCTTTTGAGGATACTGCCCTGGAATCCTGTAGCACAGTTGTGAGCCAGGTGAGGATGCTAGGTAGATGTTTCGTATTGTTTTGAGCTTTTTCCTCATAAGGGAGAGGTTTTTGAGGAAAGTCTGATGCTAAAAAATCTCACTAATGGAGTCTGAGGTATAGATTGGGCTAGAAGATGGGCTAGTGATGACGAGTAACTGTCAGTTGAAAAGACTGGATGAGATACTGGCCTCACCAAAGTCAGTAACAACTCTCAGCGATTTTAGTGGGATGAGGATTTCAGCTTAGGGCCAGAAGTTGTGAGTAGCTAAAATATAAAATATTCATACCCTATTAGTAATTAAGGTGTTTACTGGCTGTGTTGAAACTTGTATATATGCAATGTCTACCCAGCCTGTATAATGCAAACTCTGAAGCACTGGAGGATTTTGCAACATTTCTACAAAACAGGAGAGATACTGTGCAAGGTGTACCCACCTCTGTGCAGAGGCCAGCACAGGATTTATGTATTGCTTAACAGACTGTGATAGATGCTATCAAAGTACATCCTTTTCAAAGGGCTCAAGGAATTCTTCCAAGGGAAATTTCTTGCCTGTGCAGTAGATTTGTGCAACTTTAAAATAGTATTTAAGTAGGACTTATGTAATACGGAGACCTGTGTAAGACCCCTGCACAACGGAGAATTTCACCTGCAATATATTTGGTTCCTATGCTTTGTAAAGTATTTGCAGAGTAAAGACATTTGTTGGTAGTCTCTGGCTCCTGGGTTGACTCTCAGCACAGACATAAATTTCACCCCACACTGAAAATCTCTCTAGTGGTCGCTGTCTCGCTGATGCATGTTTTCACCTATAACAAAACTGCATTCATAGAACTATAACAATTACTATGAATAATAATTAATTTCTTTTTTGGTATTTAGCCAGATCCTCAGATGTTTTATAGACATTTCTCAAAAGTGTTTATTTAGGTATTTCTAAAAATGTTTCATAATGGCCCTTTGAAACTTAATTTTTATTCTTAAAAGTTGATCTGTCTTACACGTTTACACAGGGATAAATGAAGGTTTAAGGGCAAATACACATAAGCTTATCTGCTAGGCATACGAAAAAGGCTTTGTCCTGCAGAGGAAAACGTCTACTCTGTGTGACTTTAATGGGAGGGAGGCACCAATATGCTTCTGAAAATCCCTGTAGATACTTACCTGTATCCTCAGGCTTCTAAAAAACTTTTACCAGTTAGTTCATTAGGACTACATATGAATGACTGGACAAGTCTTTTGCATCTAGGTTTTGTAGATACACCGTTAAATCAGTGTTGCAATGCTATGTTTGGTTATTTTTTGTGCAATTTAAGTAGTGTGGACATGTAATTTCTTGACTTCACTTGCATGTCAGGTGGTTAGAAATGCAAATGAACTTAACCGTGGCTCTGAATAATTACCAGTGTTAAATTGCACTGCTAATTACTTGTGCCTGCAAAGAGATAAGCTACATTTTTAAATTGCTGGACTTCACAAATGGCCTCTCTCTAAAGAGAGAGTTAGAGAGGCAAAGAAGGTTCATATGCAGTCTTTGTGTGCCACATGTATGTTGTCCTGTACTGAAGAATTACCAAACTGCTTGTTTTCACAGCTAAGGTGGAGTGATAACACACAGCTTAAAAAAATATAGAGCCAGTCACATCAGCAGTGATGCAGAGTGATTGACTTCCACAGGAGGAAAAAAAAACCCAACAAAAACTTCATAGTATCAGAAGTAGTTCCAAGTAGATACATTTGTTGAGATAGTATTTTTGAATTATTGAGAATATTTCTCTAACATTGCCATCTTGGATGCCTCGTAAATTGTATATATAAATAACATTATACTCAAAATTTAATCTTTGAGTAATTTGTTTAGCCCAAGTTTTGGGTTTTTGTGTTTGGGGTTTTTTTGAGTGACAGGGTAAAACTAGCTTGTATGTCTGTATAACACATCTTTTAATGTGAATAATTCTGAACAGTCTTGTCAGTGGTAAGTATGGAAACTCTTATTCCACCAACAGTTTTTAGTTAATATGGGCAGCACTGTAGAAATGCCTCAGTAACAGAGTCTACAGTGAGGACCGGAGCTCCTGACCTCAGGAGAACACTTGTCATTCCCTGTGATCCTGGGAAGGAGAAAGAACCTTTTGTCAGAACATCAAGAGAATGTGGACCAAGGTTACGGAGGTTCCTGCTATATGCAGTCTCTCCGCTCTCTTTCTATGCCAGAGAATCTGTTGGTGTTTTGCTAACTGAATGTGGAAGGGGAGGAAGAAGACTCTTCTTTCTCCATTACAAACAATAAAATACCACTCCTTATGAATCTGGTAGATGGGATTTGTTGAAGCATGCACGCAGATACTGAGAATAGTCTTACAGAAGTAGTGAATCATTTATTTAATGTATTTTCATCTGCAGTTTAATTAATCCAATTAATTTTACATATTTGAGTATAAGTTACATTACAATATGTTTTTCAACTACTGTAAATATGTTCCATTCACTGATTTATGAATCCATCATAGTGGTACAATTCCGCAACCAAAATAGTTGAACGGAGCGATGCTGAGCCCAGACTAAACCACTGGAGGTGAAAGGCATGTTTTTTGCATGAGGCTCATCTAGCCAATAATATGAAAACAATCTGGCACAAAACAGGTAGAGAGTCTTTCAGAATGTCGAAGCTCAACTGGGAGCGCTGACCCAGGGCTGTGACTTTCTGACTCCGATGCAGGCTTAAGCAGTCTTGGCCTCTTCACTGAGTGTTGTTCTCATATCTTACCTTCTGACACTTCACCAACCACATTTTGGTAAAAGAAAAGAGAAAATTTCACAAGAGAAAATTTCTAGCCACTGCAAGTCAGCACCTTGGGACCACTAGCATAGAAGGCTGTTAATTTACTGTTACTGTGATTTTCGATGTGTCGTCTATTAGCTTTGGAAACCAGTGGTAGGCAAAAACTTGTAGATTTTCTTTTTTAAATGAAGTGTGGTTTATGTTGTTTGCACACCTTGCCCCTTCTCAGGTACTATTTTTGATAGTCCTTTTGTGTATGCTACTTGAGTTTTCAATAAAATGCTTTCTCAGAGGCCATGTAGCACTCCTGGTTTACCTTACTAAATGGAAATTCAGGACTTGAAATCAGCTAACCACTGCTGAAGCACACAGCAGCTCTGCAGTGTCATGGTCATTAACAGTGCCAATCACAGCGTTCGAGAACGCTTTTTTTCTGTCGCCGTTACAGGCACCAGTGGAACACTGTGGAGCAAAATGAATGGGGTTAGTGACACTACAGAACAGAATGCTCGCCTTGAGAGAGGAACCTGAAATCGCCTGACAGACAGCGGAAGGATGACTTCTTCCAGCTGAGCTGTGTCCAGCTTTTTTATGCACCCAATATTAAGTGTAGACAGCCTTGTGTCTGAGATGTACATATCTATACCAGTTAGGGAAACCTATTTCCAGCGTGTGTGGATATGTGTAGAATGCTTTCTGGCTGACGGGGGGCACTGCCAGGCCGGCAGGTATTGCTCCCATCTTGTGCTGTTGGCTCGCCGGAGATTATTTGGACATAATCAGGGCCTAATGAAAGGAGTGATTATGGTTCATTATTTTTCATATACTTTCTGTCATGAAGCTATATAATTACTAAGTGAATTTATGCATCTTTACTCCCCTTCACTGTCTCTTAAACCTGGAGGCTGGTTTTAGTGAAGTCAGATACATGAGCAGAGAGGTCTCAGAGGTGGGTGAGGCCCCTATAAATTTTGTGAACATAGGTGTTGGCAGCTTGGCCTAGAGTTACCTTTTCCCTTTGCTGTTCTTTCAGGCTGGCCACCACTCCTTTGGGATCCTGGTCCATATCGGAGGCTTCTGCATACAGTGATTCATCAGCTGGTCAAAACTGGCCATGGCCTGGAGCCTTATTCCCTTCCCAGTTCGAACTGTTTGTGACCAGGCTTGGCTGTGCTCAGCTGTGCAGCTGGATGCGGGATATGTCACCGTGGTTTCTGTGTCCAGGGGCAGAATGGCAAGTAGGAAGCAAAGCACCCAAAGATCATGCTGGTTCTGTCACAGACTACACATATCCTGTTCATAGTTGATCAAACAGATCAGCAGTCGCACTGCTGAGTTCCTCCTTGCTTCTGTTGCAGTTACCGCACTGTTTCTTCCAGTGCTTGTAGAACGATTTGCATGACTATGATGAGTGTGTAGGGTTATATGCCAAATCAATCACTTTTGTAGAGCTGAGATATATAAATACTTTAATTTTCTGCCATCTTTAAGGTTAGGTTAGAGGTGAACCACGAATGGACAGTATGTTGTAGGATTAGAGAGACTATTTGGCAATAGCATTTTCTATTTCTAGCAATATACTGAGAGGGGGATTTAAAAATAATAGGATAAAATAGGATAACTGTCACTGACAGCTTTCAGAGAACTTTTAGGCTGTGCTCAGGGACAAAAATGAACAATGTCAATGTTAGAAATACTTATTTTTGCTGATATGACTGGTTCACATGTAGGCATTAGATTTCCTACTAATTTATTGTTTAAAAATTAATTTAAGAAAATACAGGCATGTACAGTGTAATGAATCTGGATTGATTTAAAGCTCTGCAAAGAAAATATAAAGTGGTTAAGAAAAGTATACTCCTGGATGGTAATTGCTTTGAATGCATAAGACTGAGACAATGGAGAGTCAGGTCTGTAATGTCAGACGGGGAGTGAACGCTGTCTTTGCCAGCTGCTAGCATGAATATAGAATTATAGAATCACAGAATGGTTTGGGTTGGAAGGGACCTCAAAGATCATCTAGTTCTACTCTATACTATATATGTTCTAGTGAGCTTCAGGTCTTATGATCTAGGGAGTGGAAATGGATATTCCTGTGTCAGCTGTTACCTGTTCACTGCAACTAGATATCTAGAACATAATGCCATGGTCCCATTTTGTCAGTTTGTTGGATATTAAGTATGAAATGTTCTCATTTATATGTAGAACAAGAAGCAATTTTAAGTTTTATACTTGTGAGGATGCAGAGAACATCTATCTCTGGATAAAGGTAGGTCACCTGCTAAGAAACACAACAGTTTGAATTCTGCAGATACTATCAGAACAGCACTGTGATGGCACAGTAGGAGGAACTCCTGAATGCAGCTTTATGATGCAACTGTAAATATAAATCTATTACTGCATTGCCTATTTCATGGAGGTATGAAAGAATGAATGTTTTATTGAAATGTCACCTACAAAACTAGTCAAGCCTCATGTTAGCAAATGACAATACCTTTTGCTTAATTGGACTAGTATTTGCATATAGTTAGGCAATGTTTGAGTATGGTATTTAAAGAAAAGGGTAAAAAACTGAGCAGGAACTGGATGTTGCACTGTAGTAGATATGACACTCAGCTGGCAGGAGAAACACGTGGGATCTGGTCCCTGCTACTTAGAGTGTTTAGTGCTGGTTTTGCTTTGTTTTCTGATTGACCACATAATGTCCAGCCATGGAGCTGGGACCAGGACCTAGATCTTGCCGTAAGAGGCAGATATCCTAATTAGCAGACATGGTAGTCAGTCTCTCCTCCCCCCCACTCACCCATTGCTCTTGCATTTTTACACATAGCAGGTCCAGGATACAAGGAGAGCGTGCCTTCCAGGATCGTACCTCCTGCTACTCCACAAAACATTTTTTGGAGGCAGGAGACTGGGCTTGAATTCCAGATCTTCTCTTTTGTGTGATGTAACTACCAGCTAGTTGTGGAAGAGGTGGGATTCCTGCAGCATTTGTGTGATCGCTGGGCTCAGCATTGCTGCTGGTGTACCTTACTTGAACACACCGGTCTGATCAGACTCTCCTAGGGACATTGCTGGGAGCGAGACATTTTGGTTATGCTCTGTCTCACGTTGGATCACAGAGGTTCTGCACTGCACACTCTCGGGCAGTTCTGCACATGGACGGAAAGCTTGCAACATCAGGTCCAAAGTGTAAATGCCAACTGAAAAGTGAGCGCTGGTAAGTCTTGCTGTTGCTGCAGTGAGGATTTCTGGGTCCCTTTTTGGAGGGCTTATGTCCTAAATTCTGTTCAGTTCATGTTTTGGATATTTAAATCACCTCTTAAGATCTTGCAGTTCTTCACTACCTAATTTTATTAAACTTCAGTGAACTTACTCTCCATTATTAAAATAAAATGTGGAAAGAAGAGATCTGAATACTAGTAATCTGTTTTTCCTGATCTAGGATACATATCTAGACGTAAAAGCATTCTTTTGATGAGTGAACAGACCAGCTCCTCACAGCACAGGACCAAGTAAAATGTACCTGTTGGGTAATTCTGTGCTGCATTGTAAATTTGCTATTAATGTAATGCTTCAAAAGCTAACAGAACACTTAGCTGATATACTGTATCTCTCTATTATGTATAATATCTCCTCATAAATATGCATGCATAACAAAACTGTGGCAATTTGAGGAATTTATGTAAAACTTATGAATTCTCTTTGATATTGTGGGTCCTCAAGATATATCCGTTTCAACCTGCACACTCTATATTGAAAAGAGAGCAGGTTTTTCTTTCTTTTTTCCTAACCTTTTTAGTGTATTGAATTTTCAAAGGACATTGCCACAAGGCCAACCATAGAACATAATGAAATGTGGACAACCTGAAATCAAATGGAAGACCTTCAGACAAAAAGAGCTGGCAGTTGCTCAGGATGATTAATTTGCCCAAGTGGGTTAGTTACCAAAACATGGATCACATCTTGGGAAAACTTGGTGAACCTGAAAAAGAAGTAAAAGTTAGAAAAGGGAGGGTAACTTAATGGCAAATCTGGAGTAAGACAGAAGAAATCGGAAGAAAAAACTTGTTGCAGGAATGGAAGAAGTTATTTTCTGCTGTTACGGGCAGCCAGAGGCAACTTAGAACACAGAATTAGTGCAATTGCAAGGCTAGGTTTAAATGTACTTTTGACTGATTTAGGCAAACCTACTTAGATAATGAACGGAGCTGGGATAACCTTTGGCAGTGGGAAGTTGAAGAGAGCTAAAGTTATAGTCTTAATTACAAAACTTTCAGACTTCTGCTTCACTTGGCAGGCTTGGGATACAGTTATGAACCTACTTAAACCAAAACTATTTTAAGGTGAAGTAAGTTTTCAACCCTTAAAGCCTTTAACCTTTATTTTAAAATCTGCTAAAGTTGGGATACAGATATTCAAATAGGGCTCCTAACGAACAGATACAGTAAGATACCTTTCAAAACAGAAAATAATGCTAAATGCTTATTTTTAATGTAAAAAACTACATGGTAAATCATGCCTGGAGGTTTCTGAAATTGAAAAATGTAAGAAAGAGGATGACTAATTACTAGCACTAAGAATATGGTGAGATTTTCACATTGCGCTTCCAAGTGCTAAAATGGAGAGACACAAGTCTAGTAGACTTTGACTCAGCATTATGGTTTAAGGCTTCGGTATGCTATAATGTGGAAAAAACCTGCATTGTATAGCAGTTTTAGGAAAGGATTTCTGAAGTGTCTCTACCAGGGGATGGTGAAGGATTTGCTCTGGTCTGTTTAGTGCAAGCATCCTAGAAGATATTTTTTGAACCAGTGTAGTTTCTGGACTTTTATTATTTCTGTGGTTAAGTGTAGAGAAACACACATACTTACAAAACTCTTTACAAACGTCCCAGTTCCATATAAGCTGCACATGGCTCAGTCTTGGTCATAAGACCAGGAATAGTTACTGTAAGCAGGCAGCAGGGATCGGCTGGTTCAAAAATACAAAAAAAAAAAACCAAAAAAAAAACCCCAAAAACCTTCACTCATGTTGTTTACTTCCTTAGCATTTATTTCTTGAGAAACCACACGCAGCTGTAGCTGCAGGACAAAAGAAAAGTGGTTTTTCAACCCTAGATAAAGGAAAAAAACAAAAGGCTGGTCCTGTAAGAGCACATGGAAACCTTACTGAGCAAATGGCTCTGCCAGTACTGCGTGAAAGAGAGTGTATTTAAGGTATGCCTGTCAGTGCCTCCTCACCCTGTTCCTATGACATTTGCTTCCCAAGCCTTGTAATTTGCACTAAATCAGGCCATTTTCATTGTCCGGAGTGAAGACAGTTGGCATTATGATATATTAAGGCAGCAGTCTGACAACTATGTACAGCCAATTTCAGGTTATTTTGGTAGCGTGCACAAAGTGATCACATGCTCTACATTCGCAATTGGAAGGTCAGTGTTCCTTTGGAACAAAAAGGGATTTTAATTCTTAATTTCTATTAAATCTATCGGGAGTTAAGCAGAGAAGCCTCTGACAAAACTCATGAAAGTTTCTATCTACAGCTATAATAATTTCCTTGCTGGCCCTTCTGAAATTGAGAGCATGTAATCCTTTTTACTGGGATTTCATTGTTACTTCTGGAGAGGAAAAGAAAATTTCCAAAGTACTTCTCATTTAATACAGAGAACCTCACGTAGACTGGGTGAAAGGAGTTTGACATAGACACAAATCAGATTGCTTTTATTACTGAAATGGTAAGAACAACACAGCAGAAAGGTAAGCTGATGTGCATCAGACGTGTGCAGCACACGTGCATTAAAAGTGCGTGAAGAGGCACTCTGTAAGAGTATGGTGTCCTTGAGAGTGGGCTGTCTTGTGGATTGCCCTTTGCCTTGGTTATTAAATGCTGGGGGGGAAGAAACAGTGGAGTCTAAGTTGAATATACAAGTTCTGAAGTATATTTGTTGAATAAGAATGGGGAGAATATTTTTTTCTAATATTTATTAAGATGTAGGTCAAATAATTTACTGTAGCGGGCTGAGAGAAAAAAAATCAGCATCTATTTTAAGAACCAATTTAGATTTCCACATAAATGGAAATCAAGAATAATTCTACTGCATTACACAGAAGTGCAAGGGCTGGTGCAAGGTCAGAATGAAGCCTCTTGCGATTCTGTTCAAAGTGAATTTAAATCAGGATGACTGCACTGATTTCAGCAACCTCAGGCTGTTTTTTAACCAGATGAAAATTTGGCATTCAGTTACCACAGTACATAATTCAGCTAATATTTTCCTAAGGAAAGAGATGGGGCTGAAGCCTGACGCGGCTGCAGTTCCCCAGGAACACCATCTGGTGCGAGGTGCACTATTGGGCAAGTGAGAGGGACCCCCGCCCCCCCATCCTATCGACGTAGCTATTGCATCCAAACCCATACTTTGTCTTTGACTTTGTCCTAAACTCCCACTGGCGCCAATGGGAACTCCATGTGCGACACAGTGTTTTATTCAGGCTGTCGAATCTTAATATTTTCAAAACGTTGACTTGGGCAGGAGTTGAGATAATTCGCATTTGGGGCTTTGCACTGAAGCACTTGAATTCCATTTGGAGTACAGTACTAGCTCCATAAACCCATCTCTAAAAATCCCACTCTGAAAAGAGGATTACTGTACATATGCTGTATTTGCTCCCTGTTTTCCATAACCTTTTAATGCCTCAGGGATTGAGTTTCACTAGACGCAGTGGGAGAATCCTGGTACATCTGGTTTCCCTGTGGTCTTACATGATGACTGAACAGCCTCACAGCTTTTGCGGTCAGGTTCCCTATGGGCTCACACTGTGATTAGATTTGTTCACCACAAATATATCCTTGTTTGCCATAAAGATACGAGTGAATTGAGCTGCTGTTTATGCATCCCATTTACAACTAGGATTTCATAGAATCATACAGTAAATTAGGTTGGAAAGGACCTCTGGAGGTCACCTCATACATTTCCTGGCTCGGTCTCTTCCAAAGACGATTTCCTTTTTCCCCTTTTGTAGATGGATGATTTAGAAATATCCCTTCAGCCGACAGAGCGACCTCTGCTTTACCACTTCTCAAAGTGCTCACCGCAGCCCATGCTTATTCCGTAATTTAAAAGATTATATATACAGGGTTTTTAAAAATAAAGTGTAACATACAATACTGAATTTTGAACTGAAATCTGGCATAGAAGAAGGTTAAAGATGTATGAGCCACACAGCTGGTCCTGAATGTCTAAACAAATACCTGGCTTTTGTCACAGCAGGAGATGGCTCCGTGGAGCGAGATGGCAGCAGAAGCCTGGGCATGCGTTTGGTACCTGGGGAGGCCCAGCTGTCTGCCGCGTCCCAGGCAGGATGTGAGGTCATCCAGCATCTCTTGCATCAGGACAGCCTGCTACCATAACCCTGGCGTTGGAGATGGTCATGGTAAAGTTGTATGGGGTTCAAAAGACACAGCTTGGTCATCCTTTTAGGAAAGCTTAATTTAATTTTAGGACAATAACATTTTTTGAGCTGATCTTGCTGAGATTTTCAGCAGGGTCATAATTATTACTAGATAACACTGACTTGTTCTTGGAAAAGCACTTTTTGCCTATTTTAAATGTGTAATAGTTTCTGGGATTTATGTTTTCTTTCTGCAAATACAACAGAATGAAAAACATACCTGTGTGACATTTATTGCTGAATACTGATTTCTTATTGGCAACTACTCCAGATACACGATCAATATCTTTAATTTTTATGAAGAAATGAAAAGTGACTTAGGTAAGGCCCATTGGGATATTACTGTTTATGAAAAAAGACTCTTAATTTTTTTTTTAAACTACATATAGAATATAGTCTATAGACTCTATGGACAATATGCTCTCTCCAAATCTCAGATAGACTTTTGGAAGTTGACCGCAAATGGCCTTTCTGAAAAGATGCAACTTTGAAGGGCATAATTTTTCCTTGCTATTCATGCAGGCACTGAAATAAACATGTGCTTTCAAGGAAAAATGAGTCAACGTGAGTTCTGCTAATCTGCCAGATCATTTACATAGATTCAAATAAAGTTTAAAACTGCTATCTTGTGACTTACGAACATATTAGGTTAAAGTCTGAGAAATAAGTGCAGGTATGGACCATGTAATTTCCATAGTCATCTGAGGTCAGAAAAATGTTGGCAGAAAATGTCCTTGAGCAATTCTAGAAATAGTTAAAGACATTCTGGTTTCACAAGGAATTCATGAAATGGAAAGTGAAACATATTTTGATAGAAGTGACAATTTTCTTCCCTTTAGTTGTGCCAGGATTAAAGCTGGCCATGTTTTAGGACTGCTGCTTTTCTGTGAGAGGGTAGGGAAGGGACATGCTGTTGTAGTATTTATTATTTGCATTATTGCAGTGTGTGCAAAGAGCTGCACAAGCAGGAAAGAAGACAGACCCTTCTCTAATAGACTTTATGGAACTCTGTTGCTCTGCTGCATTTTGACTCCATTGAGGAAGAGGAGGTAATTTTCACACTTTTATACCTGCAGCGCGACTGTGCGTGAGCATTTCAGTGCAGCTGGGAAAGCTGCTCCTTGTTGGTTCCAGTTAAAATTTCCAAGACAAAGACTAGTGAGGCTGAGTGCAGCCAGTGCAGTAAGGGACAAACAAAACACAAACGTTAATCCAACCCAGCAGCGAGCTCTTGCTTTCTGCAATAGTGTGTCTGGGGACACTGTTTCACAGAGCATTTACAGAATCACAGAGCGGTAGAGGTTGGAAGGGACCTCTGGAGATCATCTAGTCCAACCTCCCTGCTAGAGCAGGATCACCTAGAGCAGGTTGCACAGGATCATGTCCAGGCAGGTTTTGAGTATCTCCTTCTGGGCAGCCTGTGCCAGTGCTCCATCACCCTCAGAGTGAAGAAGTTTTTCCTCATATTGAGGTGGAACTTCCTGAGTTCCAGTTTGTGCCCGTTGTCCCTTGTCCTGTCTCTGGGCACCACTGAGAAGAGCCTGGTCCCATCCTTTTGACATCTACCCTTTAGATACTTATAAGCATTGATGAAATCCCCTCTCAGTCTTCTCCAGGCTGAACAGACCCAGCTCTCTCAGCCCTTCCTCTTAAGAAAGAGGTTCTTTCCTCCCTGCCTGATGGTTGTGACTCCTAGGTCTGCTGGAGGCCGCACCACTTTCAGGCCTTCACTTACATTGAGAGCTTATACAAGGCTCTTTGCTTAGCACTCTAAAGGGCTGTTTTGTTACATTTTTCTCAAGAAAATCTTGTTTGCGATCTGATCTGATGAGTGATCCAAAACCAATAGGCTATGCTGACTGCTTAAGGTCTGCCTGCACCTTCATGGGACAGAGCCCCCCACAAATTTTCAGGTTTCATTATGGAGAAATTGAGCTGAGGAGACCAGTACAACATCTGGAAATGTTTTGAATATCTCTATCATTTTATTGCTCTTCTATTTTTAGTTCAAAATAGATGTGCTTTTATGGTATTTACCATACTACAGCTTGGTATGTAAGTTCCAGCTTGCTTGCTGGAAAGCTTGCCTTCTGAATATTGGAAATGTAATATTGAAGTGCTACAGTGTACTCACATAAACTGGAAATCTTCATAACTTCGAAGTCAGTTACATTCTTTAACAATTTAATACTGAGCAGTGTGGGTTTTGTCAGTCAGTATCGAATGTGTTAAAAACTTGTCCCTTGGAAGTGTGGAAGATTGATTTTAGTGGGAATTAAGTGTTTTGAGTGCCATGCATCTTACTTTTCTAATCTGGTCAACAACCTGCACTTTCTGGTGACTTCCTATCACTTGCTGACAATTTGTTCAAGCGTAAATTGGGAGGACAACCAGACCCAATCCCTCCTTTCCACCACTCCTAACAACCTCTTGTCATTCATCAGCTTAGGTCTGTCAAACCTTTCATCAGATGTAAAAATGAACGGAAAGGTTACTCTTCTAGTATAATAATTAGAACATTTACCATGGTAACAGACCTATTATGGTTCATCCATTTAGTCATGTTTTATCTTGTTATAAATGGTGAATTCAACTCCCTTTTCCCTTCCCGCAAAACCTATGTAAACAGTTTTGTGCAAAGAGGACCAGAGCTTCAAGGCTTTGTCTAGTCAGTGCATGTAGTCTCTGGGCGGGTCCAGGGACAACTCCTATGACAAAGGGACAGTGGCTGAGAACCACAAACACAACACGCTCTAGAAATCTCAGCGAGCATCCTGGAGATAACCACCTCCTTCCTGTCACACCACCGCGAGTCACTGACTCCCCTTCCACTTGTCCCACTCATCAAAGGATACGATAGGGATGCAAACATCGATACGTTAAGCATGTAAGTGTTCTCACATGGAAGATGCCATACAATTGCCAAATCTTATGATAGTATGAAAGCAGCATCACCACCAGCAGTAGGATTTCTGCAAGTGGGAGAAAGGGTTCCTGTCAGTGGTTTAGCAGTTTTAATGCACCGAGAAGCGCATTAGTAAACGGGTGAGTTGTTTGCATTCCAGCCCCAGGTACTGCTGTACCCAGCAGAATGGTAACGCCACGCTGGTCTGCAGCACTTGAAAGTACGCCATGAGGAGCCAAGGACTTCTGTCCATTCGCAAAGGGACTGTATGCTGTTAAATGTTCGTGGGATGGCTGGTTTTGAGCTATGCTGCTGTTAAAGCTGATGGAAATCATTGCAGTCAAAACCTACTCGCTCCTGACTTGCAGCTTTCTTCCACTATTTAGAGGGTAGGTTATGTTTGTTAAGAGGTGGACATTGTCAGGCTTGTTTTGCTTTCTATTCTGAAGACAGGTGACTAATAGTATTAGTTTAGTCCGCAAAGTGAACTGCTCTGTCCGCTAGCTGAAGAGCAGAGCTAGAACCCTGTTTTCATAAAATACTGGGATAAAACCATCTCTTCAGAAGTCTAAAAATGTGTAATTCAAGTAACTGCAAACCACTAGAACATAATTTCTCTTTAGGAAAAAAAAAAAAAGAAAATGGTTCTTTATATCCTTGAGTCTCCAGCTAGAAAATTGCCGTAAGTGGCTTTTCTGGTATAAAGGCAACTACATAATAGTTAAAAATTCATAGTCAAAAGGAAAAATAAATGCTTCAAGTTTCCCTTGTACCAGAGAAATGGGCTTCTTTGCCACTGGAAGCTGCCAGTTTCAAAGTAAGAGGACCAGCCCCCTTGAAGCGCTCTAAAGTAACTGATACTGAAATGAGAGAATTTTTACACATGTAAGTAATAGGACCAAGATAAGTACACTCACTGTACTAAAGTTCAACTGAAAACATACCTTACGGCATGTAAGTTTGTTAAGTTACCCAACATAAACAGATGTAAGAAAATAATATTTAACATAAGGAATTAGAGCAGTTTCAGTCATTTCTGTCATTCCTATTTTCCTTTTCGTAAGAACTACTTCATCAAACTGGTAACAAATCATACGTGAAAAGTTTATTAAGACAGAAGAAAATCAGAAATATTTGATTTTACATTCAAGTCATTCACAAATGCAAGTCTTTAACAGTAAAGCTTCTGTCAGAACCCAGGAAACAGCATCAGTGCACTATGCAAACACCTTTCCAGGAAGGACCTTTGCTTCAGGCAAAGAAAACAGTTCCTCATAACCCCATCGCCTAAAGTTTTGTTCTCCTGAAGTGAAACTGTTGTATAATTCTGTGAAACTACTGCCAGGGATCTTTTCCAAAGTGACGATAAAGGGGTCTGTGAAAAGCTGCTTGTGATAAAATGTATTCTATTGAAAAAAACAGTACTTAATATTCTACCGAAAACTTGCCAAAATTCCCTAATTTTGGGTAAAATAAAGTGAATTGAGTGGTGATTTTGTGGTGGTTGTGGGTTAAGTTTTTTTTTTAAAGGTAGTGGTCTAGCCGAGCTGGAACATGGAAAATCCCACTTACGTGTGCTTGCATCCACCCAGCTGAATAACCACATACAGGATCATCTACTGCCGCTATGCTGCCTTCAGAGGTGACACTACTGTCTGAAGCTCCTCTAAGGGCTGTAAAATTCTTCTGTACGTAGTAATGGTGCACCCTTCTGACTTTTGAAAGCCGCAAAAAGGGTTCACGAACAGCTACCTGGCAAGAACTGCATCTCATCAGAGTAACTTTGTGACCATTATTACTCCTCTAACTTGAGAACAGAAACCTACATCTTTGTGGCTTGCTGGGTTGAGTCCTACAGTTCAACCCCAATCAATTTTGGAAGCTTTGGTTTTCCTTTCCTCCTTCGATCAACCATGTCAGAGGAACATAAATTGCAAGACTGAAATAACCAGGACTCTGTCTCCTCAGAGGCTGGAGAGAGAAGTCAAACCAGCCACAACTGGCATACAGAACTGGAGAATGTGATAATCCACCCACCCAGTTACGTATATAAAACCTGCCTGACAACTTTTCTAGCCATTGCTTTGTGCTCTACTGAACAGAGACGCTTGCAGAGGAAGGGGAGGAATAGTATCAAAATATAGAGCTCTGCATCCCATTTAACCTTTTTCCCCAGCTCTCAAAGATAAAAGCCAAAATTTCTAGCAGGAGTGGCAGTGTCCACAGCACAAGATCAGAAGGAAATTCTGTGAACTGTGGTGAGCTCGCCTCCCTACGCTCCTTATTCTGCATCTGTTACAGCCTGTGCTCCTTGTCTCAAGCAGACCACTAGAACAGCCTAACAAGCCAGAGGGACTTGCGGTTGACGTTCTTGGCTGTGCCATTTCACCTTTGTTACTTAAAGAAAAGAAGAGGTCCTGGATATGCTACTGAGTGGAGTCTTTCAACCGTATACCATGCAGTCTGACTGAGCATGAATACGATAAGGCTATTTACATCTCCCATTTCGCATCAGGATTTTTTACTTTTGGTTTTGGTCCTAATCTTCCGCGGAAATCCTATGCATCAATTAGGTTAAAAGTTAAGCTAAATGTTTAGCTAACAACCTAAGTTTGTCATGAGGAACACACCCAAGAACGGACCTGTTGACTAAAACCAGGATTTTAACGTGTTGCTTCCATATTGCAAAAGAAACATGTGCACAACTGTCTTGTTATAGTTCTAATAAGCCCCCTAATGCAGAAATACTACTCAAAATTCCTCATTAAAATAAGTAAGTCTCTGGTTTTGGGGAAAAAAAATAAAATTAGAGACAACAAAATATATCCCTCATTTGAGTAACATAGCCTTACATGTACTTTTCTGTGAAATACACATTAAAAAAAATTTATGTTCCCATTCTTAAGTGTATCTACTTGTTAACAAGAACACAGGCTACAGGAAAGGCACATTCTAAAATAAAAATGCATAAGGAAAAAGGTTTTCCATGCTTTCTTAGTTCACCAAAGCCTCATCCCTGTGACAGCAGAAGTGAGCTGAGAAGTGTTAACTGTTATTACAAAGAATGTGAGCACATGCAGACAAGTCAAAGCGGTCTGCTCGCTACCTCTCTAGTCAGGAGTCCTTCCAAAGCTCCGTCATCCTGACTGGAAGATTAATAGCTGCCTCCTCCTGATCAACCCCTGAAACTAAAACTGTGGAACTTGTTGATGGTCTCCTTCACATGTTCCATTTATAAACATTTACTGTGAATCACTCTGTGGTTTTCCTTCCCCATTCTAGAAGTTCTTACCCTTCTCTAGGCAATATTTGCTCACAAGCAATATAAAATCATCTTTCTGTCATGACAGCAGACCCTACAAATCCCTTTTACTGGGTACAGTCTTGATTCTGTTGCATTGCACAGTAAGCGGGGTTTGCAGAATTATCTACTACAGGGTTTTTGAACGTTATCCAGAACCGAAGCTCAGTTTTACACTCCAGATCTCAACCCCAAGCTGTGTTTGGAAGTTCACTTCATCTGAGCCTCTTCTTGAAATCACTGCTGCCCATTCCTTTTCCTGGCATATAAACCAAGGCAGGCACAGAATCCGACGACACTGACGGCCAGGCCTAGTAGGAAGGCGATGGTATCTCCTGTGTCCAGGGCTTCAACTACTGGCAGCACCAGCAGCAATGAAACGAGGACCGGGAAAAGTTTTGAGGTGTTCTCGGTAGAAGGCATGCTGCCGACCAGCTGACCCCACGGGGACGTTAAATGAGGAAAGTGCTGGAAAACAGGCACTTCAGCAGTATCTACAAGGAAAACAAAAGGGAAGTGACAGGATGTCCCTTCCTTCTCCCCTGGAATTGTCCTTACAAAATCCAACTGATGTGATCAATGTATTACAAATAGCTGCGTGGGACTCAGAAAATTTAAGTTGTACCTTCACAAATACAAAAGTAAATGACTTGCTATCTTGCTACGCAGCTCCGGGGAAACTAATCTTTCGGAGCGCTACATGAGGTGAAGCGAGAGCAGGCTCAGTGCCTGCAGCCATCAGCGCCTGCTAACTTCATGCTGCGCTACAGGGGCCCGTTTCACTCGGTGTTTGGGACGGGGCTCGGTGCCCACCGCGGCCCCACGCAGGCCTTCTGCTTGGGGGCAGCCTCGGGCCCCGCAGGCAGGGGCGGCCGCC
>VWZZ01003821.1:104009-137947 GCA_013399095.1 Psophia crepitans | reverse complement strand
GCCGGCGGGGTGAGGCCGGGCGCCACCGGGGAGCCCCGGCCTGGGGCTGCCAGGCCGCTCCCGAGAGCAGCCTCCAGCCAGAGCCGTGGTGATGCCCGTTGTGACGGGCCTCAGCCTAATGAGCAGAGCGCTAATAAGCGCTGTGGTGAACCTCAGCCGAATGAGCAGGGGCCTCACGCACGCACTGTGGCCTTACTGAAGCAGAATTATAAAAATGTACCTACTTGGGCTGGGTGGTTGCTTTTTTTTTTCCTGTAAAAATAAAGTGCACAAGTCGTTACCTTTAGCCTGACTTCAGGCAGTGCCTGCTTCATTGCAGATGGCAGTTCTGGTGCAACAGCGATACGGAGCGCCCATCGGTGCCATCGCCTTAAAGCCGTTTGATAGGGTGGAGAGCAGCGCGGTGGTGCCTTGAAAGCTAAGAGAAGTGCTATCAGCTCATTGCCTGAGATCACCAGCAAGACCGAAGTCAAACTTGGCCTGGTTTTTACCTCATTTCTGCTTTGGACGTGGCTGCTTGTGGCTATGTTGGGTTACACAGACCAGGGTTAAAATGTCTGTCCTGTGAAGGCCGCAGTGGGGCACTGGCTAGTTCCTCGTCAGAGCACAGTTGTTACTTTTCAGTGGAAAACATGTGCGCTTCAGTTTGGATGAAAGACCTGTAAGCAGTTATTACAAAGTACGTGTGCCTGTGGAACGCTCGCAGAAGTAACCAGAAGCAACTGTGCTAATCTAACGGCAATATTAACCTAGAATTTGTAATCCATGACTTCAAGCGTTAATTCATGATGACCCATGTTCTCACGATGTTTCCCTAGACTTGTGCCAGAAAAAACAGCTTTTGTAAACATTTGTCTTTACAGAAACAATTTCTGATGAGTTGCTTGAAGAGCAGTGGAAATGCAGATGGATCATTCAATGTACATATTCCTTGCCTCTGCCTTACATAACTGCACTGTAATTGCCCTTGAGCAACCATTCTTTATGCTTATAAGAACTTTGTAAGTCTGAGGTGGGATGTTACTATTGCGCTGATCACCATTCCTGTATTACTGCCCTTCTTTCCCCCTTCTGTCTGGATCCAGCAGCTGCCATAATTTTTTAGACAATAAACTTCCAGGGACAGGGAAGAGTCTTTTTTCTTTCTCTTTATACCAAGCCACATGAAAGCATCTCCTTTATAAGCAGCAGTGCCTAGACTCTGCGATAATACGATAATAATAAATATCAGTATAACTGATAAGCATCCCTTTTATTCATGAAACACCTATTTCCCCGTTTTCTGATCTGAAATACTTGATGACCGCATGTTCAGTTCTGAAGGCATTTTCTCAAGAAGCTGATGCCAGATAAACTCACTGGAGAAAAATCCTGAAATTTCTGAGAAACTTGGCATGGCATGGAGAAGAGTAATGCTATGATGCCTGGCCCATTCCTTAACAAACTGCAGATAAATTGTAACCCCTACAAAACCTGAAAGTGGGCAATTTGAAATGCGGGAGGTAGATGTCATCTCAGTCACTGCTGTCAACTCCGAGGGTGGGCCTTGGAGCCCTGGCCCTCTTGGTTCCTTGCTTGGCTTATTTACGGCATCCCATAGTGCTGACAGGTAAATGTTACACTGTTCTGCTATGACAAAAAATGTTTAAATCATCTGTGTAGATTTCAGTGCTGTATTTGCTGTCGCCACCACTTACCAAGTAAAATTTTCAATAGTTGTCATTTAGTCCCACAAAACAGATGCGAGGGGATTGAACAATGACTTTCAAGCCTGTCTTTTATAACTGGAAATGTCAGTACCAAAGAGCTGTGGCATCTTTGGACTTGCGCATTTTGAAGGTAAGGAAAGTAAAATCCAAGGGGAAGCGTGGACTTAGCATAGTCATGTTACTATCTCTCCCTTCCTCTCAACAACTGTACTAATTTAAAGGCAATTGAAATGACGTGGAGGAGTAGGGATGTGGAAAATACTAATTTTAAGATAAATAATTTATTACTAATATCATGGAAGGGCCATTGAGAGCTAGAAAGCAGTGCCATTTGGGGATATTTCTTTGGCTTACTAGCTCTTTCAATGCCATTGCATTTTGTAGCTTTGGCTTCAGAAGCAGTACTGCTTTGAAAAAAAGCCAACAAAATCTGAACAGAGAAGGAGGCTCTAGCGGTTTTTGTGCTGTCTGAATAGCAGAGAAATGTGTATTCAGCTTCAAGCTCTGCCATCAACTTCCTGCATCACCTCAGGCAAATCTTCCTTTTGACCTATTGCAGCTTTGATTGCTTAGCTCAAGCTATTATGTAACTAATATTCAGAGGAAAGATGGAGAATTCCCAGAGCTGACAAGCTAAAGCTTTGTAAATTTTGAGCAGAAGGCTAAGGAGGTATACATGAGACTGGAAATTGAAAATAAAGTGCACTTTCTGGAGAGGAAAAAGTTATGAGATAATCAGCAGAGCAAGACTACACCCTGAAGGGGGTATTCAGGATTGGGTTGTTGGTTTTTTTTTTTGCTCCTAGTTGGTTCATCTTCTTTTGAGAGCCATTTGTTTACTGCACGACCACATGGATCTGAGAAGTTTTCTGATCAGTGTTTGGACTTCACTTGTACTGCTGTAATGAGAAATGCTAACTCTGATTACTGATAAGACACTGACTACCGGCAATGATTATCACTTCTACATCAACATGTTCACCCTTGAGCTACTTTTCCCTGGTGATACTTAATCTGACATTTTAGCTGTCTGTCACTGTGTCCTCATCTCTTCACTTCACTCACAGATCTGAATCTGTTTTTTCTCCTACAAAAAACGTGACTTGCTTTATTTGTATTTCTCTGGGTGTTTTTCTTTGAGCTTTCCATCAGACTCTACCACAACCACCTCATTTGCCTCTGCAGAAAAAACAAAGTTAAAATACAGTGTAAATTACTTCTATCATTAACCTTTCCCACGTTCACTTCTCAGCCTGCTGTCACAGAAATGTTGGCTTCATCCTTTCTCTTCCTTCTTCTCTCATTATCCCCTCCCTTCCTATCATGTGTTGTCTGCTTCATCCTGCCTTCTTTTTTCCCATCTATTTCTCAAAGTCCTTAAGTTTCCTCTCAAGTAAATGTAGGTAGTCACAGACCTTCCCTGTCATGAAAACACCAGTTGGATTCTCTTCCTGTATTATCGCGTCATCTGTTTTATTCCTGTCGCCCCTAACCTCTCCAAACACGCTGTCCAAAAGTGCTCTAATTGTATCCTACATCTCCTTCAGGATGGCTCATTCCTTCCTCCATCAGCTGGATCTGCTCATGTTGGTATCTCTAGTTAGCATCTCAAACATGAAGGCCTGTGTTTCATCGTTGTCTTTTTGACTGGTGAACTACTTTTGAAACTCATTCCTCTTCCCAAATTCAGTAAATGCTTGCTTTTTTTAAAAAAAAAACCCAAAACTTCCTTTCACAATTCTTCACTTCTTGAGTCTTTAGCGCTGAGTCCTCCTCGTCTGCTGGTGAGAGTATACCAGGTTTCCGTCTGTGTTTTTTCCCCTTGGGTCTGTATACATTGTCCCTGGCCACCCTTATCAACAAATACAGCTTTGAATACCATCCTTAACTCGTGTTTGTCTTTCCCTCTCTTTTTATTCACACTTGATGGTGTCGAAGTGTTACCATATGTAGCACAGTAGCTCCTTGGCCTAACAGTTCTCTTCTGACTATGACCTAAAGTGATGTCCTGACTTTATTGTCATCTCCCACTGTGACCCCTGCAGCTTTGTTTATTCAAAATGCTGCTGTGAAGAGGCCTCTCTGGGGTTTGTCATTTTTACTGTGTTTCCTCACTTCTTAATCCTCTGGTGTTACATTTCCTCTTTTGCTGAGCCAAAGACAATTTTCTTCTCAGTCCTAGAAGGTCTTTGCAGTATAATCTTCCTTCATAGTGGCTTATCCTATTGCCATGTCAGGAGGTTAACTTCTACCTTTCTTTTGTCACCCTGGCAGACTCCTTTTGATCCCTCCAAGAAGCAAAAGTTGCTTCTTTCTGAGAGCACGGAAAGACTTACAGAAAGAATTGCGCCCCTTTTTGATAGAAAATTCTTTCTTTTGGTAACACATGCTTCCTGCTGTCCTTTATACAGACATGAAAATAAAGGATTAAATAGCCCAGTGATTCCTTTTCCCTCAGTCCTTTGCTCCTTTAGCCTGGTAGGGGATCTCCTCTGCCTGCTGGAATCTCTTTGAGTTCTCTTGCCAGCACTTCAGAGATGTCTCTGTGCAGCGCTGGCTGGAGCAGAGCGGCGTGGAGGCAGCTGCCAGCCCTGCAGAAAAAAAGCTCTGGAGTTGGTGCTGGCAGGAGGCGGGAGCAGCGAAACTGCAGGAGTGAGTGCAGAGGATGCCAGCCAGAGTTAAACACCCATTGATTGACTTCCCCGCTGAACTCTGCAGGGAAATGTGAGAGCTACCCATCAATAATGGCAAATCCGGGGATTCCCTGCGATTGTTGCGAGCGCTGTCATGCTTTTTCTGGATTATGAGGAGCAGACTCCTGGGGTTTCTGTAGAAGCATAATAAAGTAGAGGTAGATATCAACTGGAATGATGCATCCAAACTCCTTCCAGCTTTGAGGAAGTAAAGTCTGAATGCAGTCGTCTTGATTTCAGTCTTTGTACTAATGTAAGCTATTGAGATGTTGTCACCTTATTCATCAGCGTTTCCACAGCCCGGTTGAATATTGTGTGTTCTTTCTCTGGTTCTTTCTGAGAAAAAGAAGTTGTACAATATTAACAAGGAAAATGTGTACAACGCAAGCAGTTCAGCTTCAGAGGGCTTGATGATGCCACCTTCATCCGTATTGAATGGTAAGCAAAAGAAGATGCTATTCAACACAAGAATGACAGAGTGAGATTTAAAGGGGGAGTAGCAGCTGTCATCCACACATTGTTTTGTATAGTACATGGGTTTTTTTCCAAGCTATGCTGTCAGATGTTTTCCTGACTGCTGTGCATATGGTTGTAATAAGTAGCAGAAATTTAATGAAAATAAAAATTGATTTAAACATAATAAACTTGTATAATCATATGTTTCAAATCTAGATCTAATCCATATTTGGATACCTGTTTATCTGTAGGAGCATGTCAATAGCCTTTTTAATTTTTTTTTCCAGCGTTAGGCATTATTAGAAATAAAGCTTGCCTACTTATGGAGTTCTAGCCATCTAAATCTGAGCGTGTTAGTCATAAATGAGGAAACTGGTATTATAAAAATTTTCCCTTAAATGCCTAAAATACACTGTTTTCAAGATTGGTGTCCCAAAAGGAAGGTTGCTGAAATTAGAAGGTAATTTGAAAAAATAAGAGGTTAGTGTCAGGCTCAAGGTGGTGTGTCTTTGACAGAAGAAGGGGCAGAATTCATAAGGAGGAGTTGTGCTGCACGCCAAAACTCACTGCCTAGAGAGCAGCTGAGGCTGGAAGGCGCCCCTGGAGATCACCTAGTCCAACCACCTGCTCAATGCAGGGTCAGCTACAGCAGGTTGCTCTGGCTGTGTCCTGTCAGGCTTTGAACAGCTCCAAGGACGAAGACTCCACATCCTCCCTGGGCAACTTCTGTCAGTGTGCGAGCACCCTCACAGAAATACGTTTTTTCATATGTTTAAATTTAAATTAAATTATTTGTTTCAGTTTGAACTCATTGCCTCTTGTCCTGTCACTAGATGTCACTGAAAAGAGCCTGGCTCTGTCTTAAAGCCCCCATCAGATATGTATATGTATTGCTAACAACCTGCCTGAGCCTTCTCCTCTCCAAACTAATCCATCCCGGTTCTCTCAGCCTCTTCTCATATGCCAGATGCTCCAGACCCTTAATCACCTTCGTGGCCCTTTGCTGGACTCGTTCCAGAATGTCCATGTCACTCTTGTAATGGGGAGCAAAGGACTGGACCCAGCACTCCAGACGTGTCTCACCAGTGCTGAGTAGAAGCGAAGGATCGCCTTCCTCAGCCTCCCAACAGTGCTTTTCCTAATGCAGCCCAGGATGCTGTTGGCAGACAGTAAGGCCCTACAGTGCAGCTTTGCTCTCCAAGTTTCACACTGATCTGAGGAGTAGAGGGATTTTGGAGTAATTTACACACCTCTCGACAGCTGTTCAAGTTGTCACATTCTCATTACATGCTCTGTGGTTCTGGGGCACTAATTAGAACATGCTTTTGTATAGACCTTGTAATGGGGCCTTAAAAAGCCTTCTCAGTATTTCTGTTCATCGGCTTAGCACATGCTCTTGAGGAACTTTTTTGGAATGGCTCGGATCTTTCAGAGCCCTTTTGTCAGGGTCCATTGTCAATCTCCTGGGCCAGATCCAGGCTGCTCAGCTGTTACGCATGAAGGGTGAACAGTCCTGCCACAAGATGAGCAAGAGGTTGAGATGACTATAGATTTTTATGGAAGTGTATCTGAGGCAAGAGGCTATTAAATTTCTACAAAGAATTAAAAATGAACAAAGCCTGGAGAAGGAAAACAGGAAAAAGTAAAAAGATCTGAGTCACATAGGGTGAAATTCAGGGTGAGAGCTGCTGAAGACGGAGAAGAGAAAAAAACTAAACTCTTTAAAGGAAGTGTCGTAGTTGCAGCTGACTATTGAGAAATAATGAAAATATTTCAGTTCATCTTGGACATCTTTATTTAGTGTTTCCGAGCTTGAATTCCCTATCTACAGTAATGTCTTCTTGACATGTATTGGAATTTTCCCACTGCCTTCAATGAGGCTGTGATTCCACCTGTATCTGAAAAGTAGGAGGGATTATTCTTCCCAGTATCGCCAAAATTTCATAAATTTTCTGGTGCATGTGCAGCAGTCTAACGGTCGCGGTGAGCCCACAGGAGATCCTATAAATAATTACATGGAAAGTCACTTATCCTAAAAGCTACATGCATTTGTTTGGTAAGTGCTGAAGTTTTGCTGTTGCAAGCTAACAAATTGTATTCTATTTGTGGAATATATTTCCTGTATCTTATCTTATCTTGATCATTCAAGGCCTTAAAAATACTTTGTAGAATACAAAGTAAATCTGGATTATTTCAGTGCCAGTCTAAAGGGAAAGGACATCATTCATGAGGGGCACATTTAATGAGCCAACTGTCCGTTTTCAATAGCCTGCAATTCATTCCAGCACTTGGTTATTTGGCTCCCTTTTCATTAGCAAAACAGTTTGAATTTCACTGTTGAACTAAATACACAGCTGTCATTACAAAAGACACCGTGATTCAGAAAAATATAACTGCTTAATGCCTTGGTGTTTCACAGATTACACAAACTTTTAAAGGAAAATGCATTTAGCTTCTGTTACCAGTCTGAAAATTCATGCAGTGAGAAATATCGCTTGTCATGTGTAAACTGAGAAATACAGTTGTAAATACCTGGAGTTAAAACTGGCATATCTCACCTTAATGGCTCCAGTGACCATGGTGGTAGAAATCTGAGACACAGGAAATATGGAAGCTGTACATATATTATGTGTGTGTTTAGTAATAATATACATATCACTAATAAAATAATAATAGCCAGATTAGTATTAGAGCACTCAATCCAAACTCACCCACCAAAGTTACTGATTTATTGTTTTTTTCATAGGTTTAGTGGGTTTTGGGTGATGTTTAAGTATTAACTTTCATGCATGGATTTCATGGCATGTTCTTGAAGGACTGGAATAATCAAGACATGGAAAGATGAAACAAATTCCTGAAATTCTTGTGGAACCGTAGAACCATAGAATCTTTAAGGTTGGAAAAGACCTCTAGGATCATCAAGTCCAACCACTAACACAACACCACCATGCCTATTAAACCACGTCCTGAAGCGCCATGTCTACATGCTTTTAGAACACCTCCAGGGACACAGATTCCACCACCTCTCTGAGGAGCCTGTTACGATGCCTGATCACTCTTTTGGTGAAGAAGTTTTTCCTAATATCCAACCTAAACGTCCCCTGGAGCAATTTGAGGCCATTTGCTCCTGTCCTGTCATTTGTTACTTGGCAGAAGAGAACAACACCCACCTCACTGCAACCTCCTTTCAGGTAGTTGTAGAAAGCGATAACGTCTCCCCTGAGCCTCCTCTTCTCCAGACTAAACAAGCCCAGTTCCCTCAGCCACCCCTCATAGGACTTGTGCTCCACACCTTTCACCAGCTTTGTTACCCTTCTCTGGACAGATTCCTGTGCTGCTTTATTTTGCCACTTCTGTTTCCATTGTATTTGGTGGTAACAGATTTGTGTGGAAACAGAAAAGGAAAATCCTTTTGTGAAAATGTGCCATCTCTGTCAAGAATTATGGAATTTCCTTCCAAAACCACAGAGCCACTGAATGTCTTAGGAGATGCCTTTCGCAATGACAAAGTTCAACCTTTTCCATGCTGACTGGCCTTATGTTCCAGCTGAGATATCAAGATGACTGTGATGGAAGCTTTAAAGATATGTATGGCATAGACATATACTCTATGTCACTATTTTAAAAATTTATTGGTAGCATCTTAAATCACAAAACATTTTATTCCACCAATGCTCAAAGTCAAATGGGATAGAGGCTGCTTCACTTAGAGGACTATTTGCTGTTTTCACAGAATCACAGAATCACAGAACCGTAGAGGTTGGAAGGGACCTGAAAGATCATCTAGTCCAACCCCCCCTGCCAAGGCAGGACCACCTAGAGCACATCACTCAGGAACATGTCCAGCCGGGTTTTGAGTGTCTCCAGAGAAGGAGACTCCACAACCTCTCTGGGCAGCCTGTGCCAGTGCTCTGTCACCCTCACGGTGAAAAAGTTTTTCCTCATGTTAACCCGGAACCTCCTATGCTCTAGCTAGTTTTGTGTAATCACTCTTGAGAATCAGTCCTTTCTCCAGAGAAGGAGTAGTGAAAATTACACATTTTATGCATTAGGGAAGTGTTACTTCTCTTCAGAAGTGTCTAGAAATATGGTCTGCAATCGTTTCAACTATGGCTGCGCACTCATCAGTATCAGAACAGAGCAACACTCAAACTTTGTCACTTCTTAGATAAAATACCCAATAGTCATGGTAATATAGATGTATAAAACACAAACACATTGAAATATGCATTTTTATATATGTAAACATATGTATGTATGTATGTACAGACACATAAATACGCATACACTCTCGAAGCACGCAGGGTGTTTCACTTTCCCCTTAGCCTGAGCAGTGTGACAGTCTGCACATTTGGCTGCTGTCCCATGAAGTGCTTAATCATGAGCTACCCTGGACACCCTGACGTGGTACCCGGACACTCGATGAGGTGAGGCAGCTGTTTAAATTTACCCACACGCCTGACTGCTTCACGCTGTCAGGAGCAGCGCATGCCGGGCCCTGCCAGATAAAGCCCTAAACATATATCCCAGCAAACGGAGAAGGCAATGAGTTCCTGCAACTGACATCCCACTTTTTGATAAGACTTTTCTAGGTATCAAGGTTGGGTTTTCAGTGTATAGCAGCCGGGTTTTCGGCCTCAGTGCTATGTACCGTCGCACACCTCTGCGCACAAAATGGCAATGACTGTTCAGCCAGACTTTGTAATTACAGACAAACATATAGGAAAGGCGTCTGCGTTAAAGACCATTTGAAAATGCATTGTAAGGTGTTATGCTTCCAAGGATGTGGAGAATAAACTCCTAAAAAGGGGTTGACAGGAGATTACTAAGCTTGAAACCAATTTTGTCTGAGCATTTGCATTCAAATATTTTTGACTAAATTATAAGCACATTGTCTATCGGTTCCCATTGCAGAATATCTTGAAAATATTTAATAGGTGCTGTTAATTGCTCATATTCATAGTCTGTGAGGACTCCCTTTCCTAGTATCTGTCATCTTCTGGAAGTGTCAAGCACTGAGGAATTCAAAATTTATTCTGTCTTTTTTATGACTTGCAGTCCAAATAGAGACAGTAAGTCACACTTTCTCTTCACCAGCCTGTAGTAATGTAGCCTCTTATTTATCCATGATTGCAGGCAATTAGAAAGCATATATCCATTAAGCTGCGTATTTTGGAACACAATAGCTATATGCAGATTAGTGTAGACATTGCTTTCCTTACAAACATTGTCCTTCTGTTTCATGCCTTTTTATTATTTTCGATGCATCAGAAAAGATTTATGCAGGTCATGGGGAGGCCATAAAAGAGAAGGTTATATAGATCAAAGAGGGAGATGACAGGAGCGTGGACTGGTATTTTAACAGTAGGTATAGAGTGAAAAGGTTGGATTTTGATTTAAAGAGAAAGCGATGTCAAGGTCTATTGACATTTAGGTGCCTGACAAAAAGTATGGGTAGAAGATTACACTGCAGGCTGCAGGTAGCGCTTGGATTCTTCATACTATGGGAAAGAAAACAGATTTTATTTGATGAGTTTTAAGATGTGAAACCAGATGGAGACCATCAAATTTATTCCTGTAAAGCAATAATTTCTGGTCAGTTCTCTAACTTACATTGCCACTGGACCAGGTGCCTTGCACTATGATGCTGAGGCTGTCTTGGGAAGTCCTGCAGAACTCGGATTATATTGGATAATACAAAAGAAGGCTAAGAGTTATCATTTTTTTCCACACTCGAGCTGATGGCAATCATTTAACTTTAGCAGGGTAATCGTCAGCTGAGTATGGCTGAAAGAAGAATGCTGGTCCAGGCAGGATTTGAATTAGTACACAGATGAAAGGCTGCATAACCCCTTAGCAACCACTGAGAAATCCTCGTTCCTAGTTTCACTGCTCTAACAGTTTTCTACAGTGAAAGGTCAGCAACTATTACTGAAAGCTCTTCACGCTGTAGTCCTTAATTTTGCACAGAATCACTTTTTTCTTTGTGCTTGGACTGAAAATCTCAACAGCAAGTCATTGTGAGAGTAATATATTTGTAAAAAAGTTACAGCGTGCAAAAACCACTCTTAGGAAGATGAGGAAAGTTTCCTGGATATTTAATAAGCCTATGGTGTTTGGCTTTATTCGTAGTGTCTCTGTGGAGTGTCAGTTGTCCTGCTGTGTACATGAAGGACGAGTGATAAGCCCTTGATGTTAGTTTGAGGTAGGAAAAGTGTTACAGCCTGTTAGCGTTACAAACCCTAGTGAATGACTAAAAGAGAGATCAGTGCTTTGGGCTGTATCTGGAGTTAATGTATTGAGGAAGTTCAATACAAAGTCTTTTCCCCCACTTAGCTGATAGTAGAACTGTAACTTATTCTTGGAAGCGGAATGCATTCATTATTGTTTTTCTTTCTAACATTTTTCTAAGTATCTGCTCTAAGTTTAGGATAATTCTGAAGGTAGAATAAACCTTATTGACTTGTTTGGTTCACTTCCTCCAATTGACATTTCCATGCATCAGTCATACTTCCCTGAAGATCTCAGAATTACAGAAAAGTATATTTCTTAGCCTTTAGATGCAGTTGACCTTATGATGAGATGAGTAATGAGGGAATTAATGTTCTTTAATCCTCCCTGTGATCATCTAAGGAAATTGGGCATAACACCTTTTTTTTTCCCTTCACGCTTACTCTTTCTATGAATTACTGAGCTGAGCTCTGAGTGTTGTTTTCAGTGTTTCAGTTGTGACATCTGATTATGAGTAGCTGAATCTGAACTATCGAGGGCTTTATCAATAACAATAGCAATTTATTGCATGAAAAGCACTAGACAATTCAAAATACCAAACCTTGAAAGCACCACAACCATAACCTTGATAAATGCAGGTCAAATTCATCACGCAGACTTAGGTCCTGTCTGTATCTCCATGTAATACCACTATTATCAGTACTGCCTGGCTGCGTCTTAACCCGTAAGCGCCTATAATCTTTCCACCAAGCATGTACAGAACCATCTCTGAGTTGACACTGCTCCGTGGTTAACAAGCTACCTATTAATCATTCAAGAGAGATGTTGGCTTACAGCTCCAGCAATGGGACCTTCAGTGCGGCTGAAGGGGTCCCCACCATGTCGGCGTAGCCCCGGACTTTGGCTGTGCTCAAGCTGTGCTTCAGCTGGATGTAGCTTTTGCCGTGGCTCCGGAACCAGGTGTGTAAATGCCGGTGTGTGTACAGAATAGTGTACTGCATGGAGCAACACCTTGCACTCAAAAAAAGTTCAGCTTCAAGTCTTTACTTGGGTCTGGTTTAAAGTAGGGACCTGGAATGGCATTTTCCACATACGCCAGGGGTGTCCTGGCTGCCAGGCTGCTCTGTCTCTCAGGAAGGCAAAGTGTCCTTAGACTGAGAAAGACATACAGTTTGGTGTTCCAGGCAGAAATGAGTGGGTGTCCCAGGAGGGGTCAGCTGCTTTGCTTGAGCCCAAACCTTTTTCCTGTGCAATCAAGTCTTACAGGGTTTCTGAGGATCTTGCGGAGCGGGTCTCTGGCCTCCTCTCACCCTGTGCAGTGCAGGGGCGAGGAGAGGCCAGGGACTGTGCTATTTCAGGGTGGAATTATGCTCCAACGTGGCCCGGGACTAGTGGTGGAGGGCTTAGATGTCTGCTAATTAGTTTCCAGGCACGACCAAGAACATCCCAGAGCTAGGTACTGTCTAAGAGACATGCAATGTCCTCCGCTTGCGGCTGTGCAGTGCTGGGGATCCTGCCAGGGGTCAGGCTTAGTCTGTGTTTGGCCTCTGCCTTTGAAAGCACTACTCGCCAGTGTCACCCTTTACGTTTTGTGCTGACAACTAATAATAATATTCAAAATAGCAGTAATATGTTGTGCCATTATAAGTACATTAAGAAGCAGCCAGATAAACACTGTGCTAACCATGTCCATGTATTCTTTGAGTTGCTCTTGGATGAATGAGTCACTGGTCCCTTAGCATGGCTGCTTTTGAGGGTGGCAGGTCCAGATACCTGTTTGTGCCATGGCCAATTTGCCATGCGTGATCCCTGCCTGTGGCCTTCTCTGGCACACTTCCCAGTCCTTCCTCCTCCCCAGTCTCCTGAACACCTCTGTCCATCTCTCATACTTGTCTGCTGAGAACAACCAACTCCTGCATAAGCCGTGGGGCAGCCTCCTGAGAAACAGTCATTGGTGGCTGTAGTTTCTCATTACAGAGATGACCAGTGTAATTTTCAGGAGGTGGTGGCAGCTTCCAAAATACTTAATTGGCCTTTTTTAAAACCAATTTTGTCTCTCTCTCATCCTGCAGTTCTTCAGTGACTCTGACATTGTTTTCTAACTGTGCAGGTGTTTTGTTTTTGTTTAGCGAAGTGTCAGGAGCTGTCAGCACATGATTCATTGATATAATTTTGTGATTATATTATCTGTGCAAGGAATTATAACAAACCATGAAGACTGATATGAGTGGAGAGTGAATGGAAATGCAGAAGCACCAGAAGGAAACAACAGGAAAATGGCATGTGTTGATGACAGCTGTATTAGCAGGTCTTCAGGATCTCAGTGCATCCATGTACAGATTCTGGGGACACCCAGATCAGAAGTCAACAGGCACTGAATATGTCTTAAAAGCTAACAGAGGAGGAACATGAATTACACTTCATTCATAAAGAATACAGAAAAAGATATCCAAAACCAGCTTATCATCACCAGCCTAGGAGGAGCCCAGGAGACAGATGAGGATTCAGTAGCTGGTATCCATCACCTTCTATATCACCCAAGACAGACAGACTGACCACCTGGGTTCTGGTTTATTGTTTTAACATTTTTTTATTCTGTATCTGAATTGGGAGTTAATATGGACTCACTATCATGTATATACACACATATGTAATCTTAAATTGCTTAAATTCATGTCCTCCAAGCTATAAGCCTGTTGTCAGACACTGCTGTCAGATATAGCATGTCTGGCAAAAGCAGATATGACAGAAAACATTTCTCACTTAACTGTAGCTGTAGCTATCTTGGGGAAATGTGGTAGGAATACCTCATTTTTGCCAATCAGTGTAAAAGTTCTAGAAATCTGAACTAGTTAGATATTATGGCATTAACATTGACCTTTCATTTTGATCATTTTGTGGTACCAGGTCTTCTTCAGTACTCCCTCTGGATATATTCATGGACTATTTAATTGTATATTTATTGCCATTGCACTTCAGGACTGATGACTCTTTTAGGTAACTTCTTGTGTGGCTTCTTAAACTTTTTATTAATACCACTGTGTTGTATCCATTGTGTGTCTTCTTACAGCTGTGATTTCAGCTCACCAATACAGCCAGCCAGAAAAGGAACATTGATGCCTCTTACAAGAAATTTTTGTGATTCTCCTTGTCTGTTGAAGCAGGAACAATGATAAAGCCTCAGATCGCTATGAAATATCCTTGCGTTCTGTATTACTCACTTCTTTTTGTTCCAAAACACAGAATGAAAATTATGTTTCTTTTGTTTAGCAGTTTAAATTGTTTTTACATTTTTCCTCAGATGAAAATGTCCTTTATGTGGACCTTATCATAAAAAATACATTACATTTTCTGGTGAAAAGCCTTGGGTGCCAAACTCCAACTCAACGTCTTCCCAAGGTGCTTAACAGTCATGCAACAGGATTCAATATTTCTCAAGGCATTTGCCAGATTCTTACAGATGTGAATGCCTTAGAGAAATATTTGATAAATATATTCAATACATTTGATAAAATATCGGCCCTTTTCCCTGTTATTATAACCTGTAGACAGTAGTGATGCCAAATCCTGTGGCCTGATTTTATCATAGCTTGTAGTCAGAAGGCTCATGCTGACTATGCGCTTTTCAAGCAAAAAGTAACCAGAGCGATCAGTGATTGCTTGCTCATGCCCTCACTAGTTATAATAGGAGTGAAGTTGTTAGGTGCTTCCTTTGTTTCAAACCACTTTTTCTGCACAGTACCCAAGCCTGACAAATGGAGCTTTACTACAAACATAACTCTCCATGTGTACCTGAAATAATGCTTAAGTCAGTGATTAACGTGTAGCTTTCCCTTTGCTGGTCAGGTAAGAAAAAGGCGAAGCTCTCATGACCATTGGAGAGAGTGCGTAACTGCTCACACGTGCCAAGACTCCTGGACTGTATAAATCTCCGGTAGGACCGAGAGAAAACCAGCCACGCAGGTCCAACCTGTCCTGCAGAAGGCAGCATCTGGCCGGTGACGTGTTCTGCCACAGCTGCTCAAGCAAGCGGCTGTATTAAACACCAACTGTGAAGTATCAGACTGCTAAAAGCTTGCCGTGTTTCCCGTATCATGTTAGTTCTAGGGCCGCACTCTGGTCCCTTAGCACAATGGGCTGCGAGCAAGAAAAAAACCCCAAACTTTGAATATCCCATCAAAGCTCCCTCGCTAAGAAACCAGGCCTTAAAAGACACGATCCCAGCTCCAGAGCTAGCGGTAGATCTCGCTTTGTTCTTGGAAAGGAACAATGTTCCCTTTTCTAAAAATTCCCGGACTGCTAGGACTTTGACATCTCAGATGATTGACCCTGAGCTGGACCTGGTAATGGGCAGGGAGCTGCCCTCTGCTCCAGTCTGCCTGAGGTTATTATGTCGGCTCTGGGAGAGATGGAGACATTTCCTAGGAATGTGTATTAAGCAAATGGGAATCCAGAAGTAGGCCAAGAATAGCAAGGACTGTACAACCCCTGCACCCAGATGAACCCAGGGATCCCACATCTGTGTTCAGGGCTCCCAGTCCCAGCTCTCACACAGCCCTGCTGCGTAACCTCAGCTCATACTGCTGAGGTAGAGTTGTGAGAAATTCTGCAGAAAGGTAAAATTTTGGATAGACGTAGGATTGTGGAGACAGGATTATTAGCTGTTGAAGGATTCAAGAGGAAAACACCGCATGGAAAGGTGTAAAACCTTAAAGGAAAGCCCCAAGGGTTAGTCAGGAATCATAAGGTCATTGAATTGGATCATCATAGTTATTGGTGTCAATGGAGCTGGTGGGGAACAGCAGCTCAGCTACACCTAGGATGCCTTTCAGGCAGCTGCAGAGGGGGAGCCCCCCCAGCCTGCGAAGGCTTTTTAAGGCTGGTAAGCATACAAAGCCTAATAGTTTGGCATTATAAAAGTTTTTTACTTTTAAGCATGTATATCCTGCTTGAAAAGACTGTGCCCAGCTGAAGATGTTGAGACTAACTGACCCTCAAAGCAGCCAAGAGGACAAAAACTGGAGGTCAAATAAGTGACTGTGGAAAAGTGATGACTTACTGCTCTAAATTTGCTAGGTTGCAGGCTACGGAGAAGCAGAAAGACCTAGTGAGCGGTTTAGCTTGGGGGAGAACTGAAGAGGAGACATTAGCAGTTTTTCACCATAGTCAGGAGAGAAGGTAGTGAGAAGTCACACAAAAAGTCCCTCTATATTAGAATGGTGTGTTTAGCATGGCACACTCCTGGCATGCTCAGACTATGCACTTGAAAGATTCCTCTTTGCTCTTCACAATTTCTCTTTCCACTAAGAGCATATTTCTCTTCCGTACTAGTAATCCATAGTAAGATCCTCTTTCTTGGTTGCACACCAGAAAAAAACAGTGGAAGATGCTTCCAGGAGGCCATGACCCATTCTGCCTCAGACTACCCGGTGGTAGAGTCTCCAAAGGGTACAGAGAAGGTAGGTATTTAAACAGTTTGCAAAGTCCTAACGGAGGGAAATTAATATTCGTAGGGAATATGCATCATATCATGTCCTGCTCACCAATCAGGGCTGACAGAATTTCACTGTATTTGCTACAGAAGTTTTCCCTGAGGTTTTCCACACTTTCTTCTTAAATCTTAATCTTACTTTCTTACTGCTCCCAAAATTCATTCCAATGCTTATTTAGTTACTTGTAAAGGTTAGTATCTTACGTCTGGCGGGTCTCCTCTAGGAGATTTGCATAGCAGCCTTAAAACTGGTTCTGTCCAGTGGTTGTTAGAATTAAACAGTACCTGAGAGGACAAAAATGAAGTTCGCATGTCCTAATATTCCTCCTGATCCAATAGCTACTAATAATTAATATTGCCACGTATTTAAGATGCTTACATTGATATCCCTGGTTACTGACTTTAGATAAACTTCTCCAAGTTATTCTTGTCAGTTTACAAACAAATTTGTCTTTATCTTCATTGATCTTAACTCTTCTTGTTTTTGCCACTACTTTCAAGTCTCTTGTCATTTTCTAAGAGTTAAGAAAGAGTTGTTAAGTCACTGTTTTACTTTTTGGGGTGAATGCAAAGGTGTTTCTTTACATTGGTTTCTTTTTTTATGCTTTTTCATTTTTGAAAATCTCAAGTACTTAGGTTTGCTGTTTTTAAATCAGATATTCAATTTCATTCATTTATATTGTTCTTAATTTTCCGATTTCCAAGATTTGCTATTCTCATGTATTGCCCACACATCTGATACATACAATTTTTTGAAATGTCATTAGAAGTTATTGTGGTAGAAACAGTTCTGCTAGTGTTTTAACCAAATGTGGAAAAGGACTCCTGAAAGAAATCATTTACCATTTGCTCATGATAAATTTGAGGAAGAGAACTGCAAACTTATAACTGTGATTTCTTTGTCTGTTGTCTCAGGCCATGTCACCCCTGTTTGCATACTTTATGGTCTTTGAGGATAACTGTTTTCCTTGTCCACAAGATCTAACATCTTTTGCAACTGCCATGGACTTTCACCATACTATTCCGTTTTCTTTCTGAATACCGATAGATTTATGCTTTCTTTATTTTCGTTATTAAGTGCATAATTAGAAAAAGACCTTGACTATGGTACTATAATAATATCACTCTATTATTAATATGAAAATCATTTACTTGCTTTCTGGGGATAATGGAGATCTTATTTGATTTTTAAATTATTAAACCTTACTGACAATGCAGATACATAGCTAACAGACTTCATTATTAGTTTTCCAGATAATGTGGACTTTTAACTATTACGAGACTCTGCTAAGGCTTGTAGTCAATTGCTTCTTGTCAACAAGAAGATTTTTTTGTTGTGTATCCACAGAAGTACATTTCAGACCAATAATGAATGAATTTAGTATGATTTTCCTAAACTCGGATCCTGGATTAATTTAGTGCCAGGAAGGGACTTCTCTCTTTCAACTAAATTCAAAAAGAGAAACTTTTTCTTTTTTTTAGCAAAAACAATGCATTACAGGTAGGGAGGATGCCAGATATCAAATGTGATAAATGGTTATGGTTACTAAGATTAAAAACAAAGGTTCATTTTGATTCTTCCATGAGAGTCATGGTTTATCTGACCAAAGAAAAATGATAAGCTAGGACATTTATGTTGCATTGTGTTACCCTCAAATCAGGGAATGCATTTGTTTTAGTGTAAACTCATCAGTATGAGTTTTTTAACACAATAAGTAGAACTAGTTTACTAGATATTCTCTCATTTATGAGAATATGTTTTCATGTTCCTAGAATCCAGTGGCAGATGCTGTGTGCAAGAGAATGAATAAACTTTATTAGTAACTAACAGTCCGTGAAAACAAAGTGTGTTGTTACCAGCAGAGTATAGGGGCAAGACAGATGTACAGATTTACCAGGGCAAGGAAATGGGCTGTAGCATCTCTCCCGGCATCACCCAACAGATCTGAGTTTCTCAGTCTCGTGATAAGATTCACAGCCCCTCAATTCATATTGCTTCTAATATGAATTTGAATTATAGATAGTTAAGTGCAGTTACTTGAAGTTTGTAAAATGTTTAGGCTTCTTTAGATGAACTTTGTGAAGTACAAAATGTTTTCTAAAGGTGATTAAAATATCAGGTGCATTTGGATGCACTCCGTCAATATCGGATAAATAATCTTCACATCAGCTCCAGTCATTAAATTTTCTTGCTTTTCAGGTTCGTGAACAGATGTTCAGAGGAGGGCCACGAATGTGATCAGGGGGATGGAGCATCTCTCTTAGGAGGACAGGCTGAGAGAGCTGGGGTTGTTGAGCCTGGAGAAGAGAAGGCTCCTGGGCTTTCTGGAGAAAGCTAATTGCTGCCTACCAGTACCTGAAGGGGCCTACAGGAAAGACAGAGAGGGGCTGTTTACAAGGGCAGGGAGTGATAGGACAAGGGGGAATGGGTTTAAACTAAAAGAGGGTTGATTTAGACTAGAAATAAGGAAGACATTTATTATGATGAGGGTGGTGAGACACTGGCACAGGTTGCCCAGAGAGGTGGTAGATGCCCCATCTCTGAAAACATTCAGTCAGGGATTCTAGATGCTAGAAGGCTAGACAGGATTCTGAGCAACCTGATCTAGTGGAAGATGTCCCTGCTCATTGCAGAGGATTGGACTAGGTGGCCTTTAAAAGTCCCTTCCAACCCAAACCTTTCTATGATTCTATGTCACGCCTCCTAGAAAGAGAAAGGATACTGGCATGACAGTCAGGAAACCTGGATCATATTCTTTATCTCTGACTTTTTTTCCCATGCCGTTGGCAAGTCATTTTACCTCTTTGTGCCTCAGTTTCCTCTCTGATTTCTCACCGGTACAGTTTGTAATCTCGTTAGGACAGGAATTGCCATTCACCACATGACGGTAGAACGCCTTATAGGACGTGCCCGACACTGCGGGTATTAATTAGGTGAACTAGGCACATCAGAAGAAGATGCAATATGAACTTGGCTATGGTAACTGCTATTGAGTACACTCATACTCTGCAGGCATACAGGGCAATTTTATTTACATTTATCCCTGGGTAAAGACACGTGGACAGACAGTTACGACAGCATACTTAGCTGCAAGCTCATCCTAAACTCACCTTCCAAAGGTTCTTCAGCTATTTCTGTGTGTAGTATTATCACTCTATATATATGTGTGTGTATATAGATATAGTAATGGATATACATGTATGTAAATATATTCTTCTATATATTTGAAGAGAGAAAGAGTATGTTAATATTTATAAAATGTTACTGTCATAAACAGCTGTTTGTTTTTTTTCTCTTTTGGTATAAAAATGTTATGTACTAAGAAAATGTTAATTTCTGCACCTGTATTTCATTCTGTCTTAAAAGAAGACATGACCAAAAAGCATGAAATATAGCGTATTCTGCATATTCAGCAGTGATGTGTCCCTCTTTGGTTCAGAGACAAGGACTTGGAACTTGCAGAGTTCAAATTTCCTAACATCTATGCTTTTATAAAACATTTCAGAGGTCTAGTGCTCTGCCTTTCGTCTCTCTGTGCCTCACTGTACCAAAATGGGGTATCATGTCCATTGCGGTCTTACTTCACAGTGGCCCACATCACAGTACCAGGTGTCGATGTTTGATACCATCTATAGCTTTAACTGATGGCAATGTTCAACGTAGAAGTACATTTTAGGGCACTGAAGATGGACCAAGGATTCATATTCTTCAGGGAACTGATTAATTTTAAACTTATTTCTTTCCTTGTGTCTATATTTAGTGTAAGAACAAATCATTTTCATATAATTTTCTGTTCTGGTTACAATCTTAAGGGTGTCAAGGGAATGGATAAATGGATAAATGTTCTGCTATTTTCTCTTTATTATTATAATTTTTCTCACAAGATTGAGAAAAAAGGGAGAATATAATGAGAATAAAAATGCACGGTATTGAAGCATTAAAATTTGGTTATAATTCATTCTTGTGACAGACTACAGCAAGCACAGAATGCAGTGTAAGATATATTCATTCTCCTGACAAAACCTGTAGAAGGAGTAGGAAATGTTATAAAAGTAATTTACTCTTCTGACAATCGTCCTAAGGCAGCAGTCTTATGTCCTCTTAGAAACGTCCCTTGTGCCAACATAGCTGCAGATATTTTATTTAAAGGTACTCATCAGTTCAGATTTATTTCTAATGTACAGAAACAATACTGGGTTTTGTGCACAGGTCATTAATTCTACTTTAAGAATATGAATATCATTTTTTCTGTCAGACTATTTAAAAGGAAAAGATGTCTTCACTCTGAATTTCTAGATGTTGACATTGATATAGGATAATTTTTTTTATGATGAGATCTAGCAAAGCTAAAAACAATCACGTTTTGGCTTTTCCCTGCGTGAGTTTAGTTCTGAAGTACTGTATTATTTACATCAATGAGAATAGTAATGGTTCAATTTAGAACTCTGCTCCTCAATTTAATCCCACTGCAGCTACCAAGATGTGGAATAATAACGCACTTTTTTCCCTAGCAATGGTGGCATGAGATTTGTGGGCTTGAAATATGTCACTTGAAATTACATGTCGACACAAAATTTAGCAGTAGTAAACACTCAAATAAAAAACTATTAGAGCAGAGAGCATTATCTGTTTCCCTGAATTGTTTCAATTGACTTTAATATAGTTTTACTGAGAAATTGTCCCAGGAACGTTACTGTTTGGTGATTAACCAATAAATAGCATGCAATAGATTCTAGTTTAGGACAGTATTTTCCCTGAGTTAGAAATCTCAAAACGCTCTGCCGGAAAGGTTTAGATCCCAGAAATGCTGTAATTGTCCAGGTGAATGATGATGTTGCTGTACACTCAGCAACACTTTGCACACTGTTGGTGGTGAGAAGTGTTTTTTTGTTGACAGACAGAGGCTTACACAGACCCTGGACTGAGAACAAAGAAGGGGAAGTTGAGCTTTCCTTTGGGCAGGGTATCAAGGAGCTGGAACAAAGATGTCTTTAGTGCATATCGAACAGCCAAAGCCTACCTCAGAATTGCACAGAAATAGAGATTGTATTATCTCACAAATAGTTGTCATGAGACTAACTTGAAAGAAATCTAAATCTAGTCATCTGTCACCATGAAGGATCCATGTAGTAAGGTATTTAAAGTAGCTAAGATTAGAGTAGCTTCATTTGCAATTTAAATTTGCTACAGACTGTTTTTGAAAGCATATATGAGAGTCCTAGGATGTGAAGTGTAGTTCAGTGGGGGGTTATATTTGAATTGTATTAAGGTAGTATTTCTCAAACTATCTTTTGCCCATATCTAGCTTTCCCCCTCATCTAGTCTTCAAGGGAAGGGTGAAACGTGTACACAACCACCATCACCACGCTCCGGCTTCTGCATCTGCAGCCCTGCTCACTGCGGAGGAAGCCTAGGGGATTGATTCAAGAGTTTGGATTCCAAGGGGTTAAAGAACACTGCAGTGCTCTGGGCTGCAGAATGTAAAGATTTTTTTTATTTTTTTGGATCTGACTCCAAATGTCCATTGGTTCCCATGAACATGCCAGGCGGCACTTACAAGCTAAGAAACTGCAATTTAGAAACACAAAGAATTGATTTCCCTTCTCTTCACTGTTTTGTCAGGATGACTTGAAGGTTTATGACAGTGCAGGGCCCAAGCAAATTAATAAGACTTTTCTTTCATGGTTAGCAAACCAACGTACTCTCATCTCTGTCCTACCACAGGCTCTTCTGCTCTCATTCTGGGGCATGGCAAGACCATCCTGGGTTCTTTAACTGGTGTGAAGTATACCAAGGCCTAGCTGCTCCAGGCGGCAGGATACTGTAGATGTAGTGTTTCTCCTCGATATGGGTAGTTCTAAAAATGCAGATTATCTTGGTACATAATTTTAGCAAAAGTACCACAGATTCAGTCCTGTCCTACTGGAATTATGTGCCTGCATGGTAGGAACAGCATCAAGTAGAAAACATGATTGATGGGAAAGATTCATCCCCTGTTATTTGATCAAATGGGGTTTTTAAATGTAAGAAAAAAGCTATCTGGATGCTACCAGCTTAACAGGGTTATTTCAGTGAGTCCCATCTAACTCCACTATGGTGAGATCTTTGAGTGGGCCAATACCCCTCAGTCATTACAAATACACACCTCAGTCTTGCCTTGCAGGTTGCCTCTAGGGCAGTTCTGGTCCTAGCACCACCACCAAGTTTTTAGATATGCTGGAACAGATCCCTGTATCCCCAATGCTGTTCTTGCCTCTCCACTGTAAAGTGATAATAATTATGCCTAGCTACTATCCAAAATATGTACCTATAAGCCTTTCCAATTGTTTTAGGTAAATAATTAGTAATGTTTGTTCACCTTTTTAATGTGACTGACATATTATTATAATTCTTTACAACCAATATGTTCTTTCAGCTACAACCCCCAAGAGTCAGACTTGTTCAGTAACCAAAGGCAGGGTGCAGGCAGTACAGCAAAGCACGGAGCGGGTACTGTTAGAGATCACACCAAGGATAACTCAGGACAAACAATTGGCTCGGGAGCCAGAGAAAAACATCTTGAAAAACAACGAAGTAAGAAAAGAGCATGCAGCAGGGCAGAATATTTATCCCCCAATTATAGCCACATGCTGTTTAGTTTGGTGACTATAAAACCCATGCTGAACTAGGATGCATTTCTTTTCCAAGAGAAAATATGTTTGTGTTAACTATAAATGATCATTGCTTTTTAACAGCGCAGCAGTTCTGATCAGATGCCAGAATGAAGACAAAGGAGGTTGAATTTATTTAACTTCTCTCAGGTAAACAAGGGGCAAATGGCAGTGTCTTCCACAGAGTTAGCAACAACGTCAAAACTTCTTTCAGTCAGCTACTGGCATAAAGGAAGGAGCTAATGATTGTGAGAAAATGTTAGTCTTTGGAGCTTGGAATTGATGACCTTAATTTCTTGGTAGAGATTAGATACTAGTAAAACAATATTTTTAATCTCAAAGCTTCTCTAAAAACCTACTAACAAGAAAACGCTATAATGAAAATCCATATCATGCTGATTATATTGTCAATAATAATGAAAATGTTTCTGTTGGTCTTTGTGAAAGTGGGTTAGATATTGCAGTGTCTCTGCATCGAAGTTGCCAGCTAAGTGCATTTTTTTTTCTGGAGACCTGTCAAAACCTACCACGGCAGTATGTTCCTTCTGCGTGAGATGAAACAGCCACACTGCCAGTAAGAATATGTCAACGTGGTAAATTTTCGCCTCTGTGGAAGTGGGCAGCTTGATGATTGCAGTCTGATTGTGACACCGAGGAACATTACTGTCGACTCCGCTAGCTCGGATCAGAGAGGAAACCCAAAGGTATGTCAGCCTGGATAATCTTTTAAACAGTTTTAAAATACAGATGGTGGTTTCCCCCTCTTGAAAGACAAATTGCATGTCAAAGGTATCACTGCGCACTAAATAGCTGTGTGGTGGTGGCATGCTTTTGCTTCTGCTCTAATTCGGTTCCGGTAAAACAAATGCACAAACTGAATGTTTTGGATTTGCACTTCCTGCATATTTTCTTGTTAGAAGGTTTGCAGGTAGGTCTCTTGCATCATCGACTGCAGAGACATCTCCTGTAGCTAATCTGTCATGGCTATCTCCCTGCAAAGGCGACATCTCTTCTTTGATGTGTCCATTAGCAGGTCTGTCACAGGGCGGATGCTCTGAGCATGTTTGCTGGTCTTATTTTTAAGCTAGCTTAAAAGCTACTTCTTTTTCTAAGAAGTAAGACCTCTCAGAGGATATTAGAAATGACATTTTTCATGTTACTTTTGAAAGAATACAGTAATAATGGTATAATAATGTTTTGTACTTCAGCAGAAGTTTGCGTTTGCTATTCTCCAAGTGCCATAAAACCATTTTCTAACATATGTCTTTAGACAAACGGATCAGCACAAATCTTAGGCCTGATTCTGTTCCCTCTTGTATTGGCTTTGCCCTTGCAAATATGTTAATTTGGCTTATTTTTTCTGCCTGGTGGAGGGACTGAGTTCCTCAGACCCTGCCTGTGTCCATCCCATCATGCCAGGGAGGGCTGGAGGGGGCGGTGCAGGCTGTACAGCTGGGGACATCGGTGACAGAAAGTGCCAAGGCATAAGCCCCCATGTGAGGGAAGGGGAGGTGTAAAGCTTTCCCTGGGTTTCCCAGGCAGTAACAGTCTTCACATCACCACCTTGCTGAGCGTGAACAAAGACATATTGCAGGGAGCAAAGCTGTGCAGGCACTTTTTACTTCAGTCACAATAAATACTGTATGGTGGAGGTATGGCGAAGTAAGAGCAATCTGAAGACAGTCTTCATGATCCTCAACATGAAGACAGTAGTGTGTAAGCAGCCCCCATCAAACTCAGTGCTGTTGTTTTCCCGATGGTACCTCTGGAACCATTTGCTACCTCACAACCAGTTACTGTGATTGTGGCTGTACCTAACTGTGGGGACAAGGATGGGATGCAGAAGTGTTGGGTATGTATTAGGAAAGTTTCTTGCTTTAAAAAACATTCAAAGACAAGATTGTCTCCCTCCTGATCTGACATGGTTTAAGGTACCACACTGTCCTTTAACTTCCTGAGCGATGCAGTAAGAGCATATAACACTGTTGCAGTCAGATGGGTAAATATTTTATTTCCTTCTGAAATGCCTTTTATGAGAGAGAAAAGTTTTTCTCTTAGTTCACAGGGGCTGCTGAGTCTTTGAGAAATTCTGGCACAGCTGTTTGCACCTGTAGGCAGTGCCGGCTTTGCTAAGGAGTTTTGTACAACGTGGTATGGCTTCGTATTGTATGTCACACCACGTGTCAGGAAGGCTGCAACTTGACTCAAATTTGATGCCAAGACAAGCAGTTGCAGCAGCAAGGCACACCAAGAGCATCACACTATCAGATGTGGACATGCCTGTAGGCATCCACATGTTGAACACCTCACCGAAAGAGTCACAACCTGCAGATGTTTTAGGAAAAGCCAATACATCTGCACTTGTCAGTCAGAGCCTCACACACAATTTAGCTGCAAATTCTAAGAGTGACAATAGGCTCCTGGAAATATGTCTTGGCAGCAGAAGTTCAGGTTCATTGTGGCCAGGAGCCACCTCACCCTGTAATAGGAGTCATTGTACCCACTGAAGGGATCCCAGAGCTTCAATACCTATTTTCTCAATGGAACAGCTTGATTGCCTCCCACTGTGCGTGTAATAGCTTAAGACTCAGGATAAGAGATAGGGTTTATTCCAACAGTTGCAACATTACGGAGATCTTCTTTCAGACTTGTTCATTGTCGCTGTGAAATTCAGAACACAGAGAGAGGCAATAATAGCGCTACCTTTTCAGAGTAATTTACAGCTGCTGAAGGTGTGGGACTCAGATGTGCAAACCTGATGTAGATATCGCTGTTGGTGTGCTCTGTTAGAGACTGAAAAAGTTTTAAAGGTTGTTGATTTTCTCCTACTACCTTGAGTCTTTGGGGGCACTGTGTCCATTTCAAACTGGTTTGGGATAGCTGTTGAACTTGCTGGGACTTTCTGCACTTCCTTTCCTATTCTTCTCCATTCTCTGAAATTTGTATACATACACTTTTCAATATTCATGTTTATCCTATTTTTTAGGATATTTTTGAGAACTTCTCCATTGTACTCCTCGCGTTGCATGTTGCCAAGTAGATTGAATAGCAACTACCTTGTTCTTGCTTAATTTAAGTTTTGCCTATTAAGCTCAGTCAGTTCTGAATACTAGCAAGCTGTCACTTCTCTGCATAACCTAGAAACTATCCACACACTTAAATAAGCTCCTATAGAAGTTACGTCAGCCTTTCTGAATTTCCTAGTGATGGTTCATTAGCTAGCAATAAGACCACAAAAAAACCCTCCTAGCCTATATTTATTTCTTACATTTATTTTTTTCCCCAGTATCATAACTGTTGAAATACCAACATCTAATTGGTGGGGTTTATAAATTCATGTATCATCAGGAAGAAATTCCCAGTATTCATAGCTCCATCTCATATTCTTATCCTTCTTCATAATTCTCAAGAAACAGCATGCGCTGGCATTTTTTATCAAGGCTGTAAAGGTCTTAGTCCAGGCTCCTGTAGGATCTCTGTTTGAAACTACACTCCTCAACATTCAGCTCAGTGCTCTTTTGTCTAATAATTAATTTTGAAGTCAGTGACCTCCTTTTTTTGTAGCTTCTTCCTCAGAGTTTTCTCTCTAAGCCAGATCTTTTACCTTTGGTAAGTCCCAATCTCTGTAGCCTTAAAGAGGTCATTCATTGTTCAGCCTTCTCTTGCCTGGAAAGCAGCTGCTGATTTTCACCCTTGTTTTTACTTCCTCACTGTGAGGGAATTGATTTAAAAGGCCTAATTGCCTGCTTACTGCCTATTACACTCTAAAATATCTTTTTTGCTGAATGCAGAATTCCAAGCCATCTTTTTACCATTGTCGTATTTACTGAGGTCATAACAGGAAAAGAATTGTGCAGTTAGCTATGAAAACAGCGTCTGCGCCATTTTCCTCACAGGTCAGTCTGTACTTTGTGGTGTATTTTGAATGTTTCTGTGGAACTTACTTAAACTACTGTTGAGCGAGTGTTGATTGACTACTGCAAGAACAGGGCTTTTGGCAAGAGTTAAGCTTAACATTGACAAGTTGCTTGATAATTATTAGAGTGTGAAAACCAACAAAAATACATGCGTTAGGAAGGGAGCTCAGTTTCAAACCACATTTAAAGTTACGTGTTTCTCTTGGGAGTGATTGTAGAAGCCAGAGTTACGCTATTTAATGTGAAAAATAAAATTAGAATTGGTAATGTTTACTGCTGAAATATCTAAAAGTGTTAAAATTAATTTCAAAATAAGCAAACCAATATGTGAGGGAGGTCTTCATCAGCTACATTTGTTGCTAAAATGCTTCCTGTTCCTTTCCTTTCTCTTTAGTGATTCTGCTATGATACCTGTTGGAAGAATTTCGTTTTGGTTTTGTCTTCAGTAATTTAATTGTAATTCTGTCTAGAAATTTCAGTGAAATCAAACATTTACAATTTAGTAAGGGTTTTTCATTAAGAAAAATTAAATGCATTTACAGTGTAAAAGTGTAAGCATTTTCATCTTGAAATGGAAGAAAATTTTTTGTGGTAAAATCCCAAGGAAAATGCCACGAAAATAAAATTAAACAATTTAAGTATAAAACAGTATCTACTGTTTTTCTGGTGTTTGCAAAAACCAGAATGTAACACTGGTAGCCAGGAGAAGTTCTAACCTTGAAGCACTGTTCTATGCAGAATGGCACCTGGACAAGGAAATTAACTGGTTGATATTGATTCTTTAAGAATCTTTAAGATCTATTGTATCTGCATCTCACTTGACAACACTGCAGTTTTGTCCAGCTGGGCATAACTTCTTACCTAAGGGCTCAGCCTACTTCTTTTTTCTTCCACCTTCCCCTGTTCTGTGTCTTCCTCTTCCCCGTGCCCCCTTCAATGCCACAATCATGCATCAGCTTGACTGTCATCAGTTACTCACAAGTGAGGAAATGAACATCTCTAGAAGTTATTTAACCTCTTTCAGACACCTTTCTTGGGATACTAGAAAACATCTTTTTTAGATGTCTGTTTCTCTCCGCTGGTCATTGGGTAACTCAAACTTTGATGTCCAAATTTTTAAATGTCTTAAGTTAGAGCAAATTAATCTTGCCCGCCATCTCTTAAATCAGAAGTTTTACTCTTGGGAGAAATTTACTGCTGTAGAGTACAGATGGAAAATAACATGCTCCTATTAAACAGGCTTTTGGGGATCCAGACTCATAGGATATGACAGGTATGGTGTGATTAATGCTCGTTAATGGGAATCACACTGCTATAGCATTGCCAGGCTACCTTTAAAACAGCTCTTGGCTCATGGAAAACTCTTATTTATCAGCTTTACCTGGAGTTTGCAGATACTCAGACTTTCACCATGAAAAAAATTGTAAGGACTGTTATCCCCCCAAACCTTGACATACTAGTTTGAGACATATTAGAGCCATAGTTTATTGGGGCATGGAGGAAAAAAGGATGAATGTGGCTGATCTGTTTGTTGCTTGTTCTGTTGTGGTTGGGGTTTTTTGGGTTTGGGGTTTTTTTGTTTGGTTGGGGGTTTTTTTATTTGTTTGTTTGGGTTTTTGTTTGGGTTTTTTTTTGTTTTGTTTTTTTTTTTTTTTTTTTAGTGCAGTATTTGTCTGCGTTGTGCCTTGCTCAGACTTTCTTGTCTGAATGTCTTATGGCTTAAGGTCTGGAGATTTTCAAGGCAATTTAGGTCAGCATATGGATTTTAGAGCACTTGGAAAAGGTGATGATACACAATAAGGTCACCTTGACATTGAATATGATGGTACTATGAAGCAGTGAAAGCTTCTGTATTCATTCATGGAATGTATAGATAGGTGTTGTATTTTGAAAATTCAGTGGGTACTTCTACACCTGCACATGAGGATTTTGATTTGTATTTTCACCTAGATTCATTTAGATTATTCAGGAGGTAATGTTCTCTTCAGAAATCCCTGTGTTCTGTTCAGAAAATAATGGCTGTGGTTTGACCTTCTTTAAAAAGAGACTGAGTATTTGTAGAAAAGTGCATCAGCTAGCAAAGTTACTATAAAAAAGAAAAGTTTAGATGGGAGCAGCTGTTTGGGGATTATTCAGTTTTCCAAATAAATGGAAGTATTTCTGTTAGAATCTGAGGATCAAAAATCCTTAAAACTATGGAACCCTGGTTTATATGGAGAGGGATGGTTCTGTTGATCATGGATTCCTGTCTAACTGAGTTGGGACATTTGAACAGTCAAATATTGAATGACATGCAGAATACTACAGCTATTTGTGTAACCACATCACACCTTCAGAAACTATTGTACCACATGTGTATCGCAAAATGTTAAATGTTTAAGTGTTTTGAGGTAGGAAAGATGCTCCTGTGAATACACAAGACAATGGGTCCAAGAACTAAAAAAGTGTGGTTACATAGATTCTTGTGTATTTTCCCATTGGGTTTCCATGTCCTGCCATGGGGTATTGCCTTCAGACCCTAGCTCTCCGCATGCAATGACATTATGCATTGCATGCATTTGCTACCTGTTCACCAAGTACACAGCTATGATTAATATATACCAAAGGATGATAGAGTTATTAAACAAGACCATACATTAAGACTTGCAGAAGTCTCACAATTTATCATGTTTTAGTTTCTAGACCTCGCATAAGTTGATTTACATAGGTTGACCATGTGCTTCTAAAAAATGGGTGATTTGACCTGCGTGCAATGTAAGGGCATTGCTGATATGGGAAAATAATTGTGTAGACATAGCTTATGAAAGCAATGTTCAAATCCAGACTGGTAACATAAAACAAGCTTCTAGACTTGTATTTATAATTAAATATGGGAGTCACTTCATAGTCAGATGACAAAGTGCTGAAATGTGGAGAGCTGCAAAAAAAAAAAATTCTTATGTAAGTGGAAATTGTGAAAGGGTTAAGATCATCTGGATACTCTTTATACGTGTCCAAACTAAAGACAGAAAATCGTGTTCGATAAAAGTTCAGCTTCTGCACTTACCATTCTGAGATCTGAGATGCTTTTGATTAGGAATATTTTGTCACCAATTTTATGAAGTCTTGCAGAAACATCCATTGCCCATTGTACAACAGAAGCAGTTTATGAGCTCAGTGTGGTTAGAAATTCTGTAAGCAAAGCTGACAAAGGCCCAGTTTTCTTTCAACTTTACAGAATGACTCCTTTGACTTAATAGACTTGTTCCCTTGTAATTGAGGGCAGGACTAGGGCAGAAGGGCATACTGGGAAATTCATTCTCCTGCTTTCATAAATGAGAAGTTGGTTCTGACATAATGTGATTCTCACATAATAGATGATTGTCACATATGTTGCAAAACCCACTATTGTGCCCTCCTCTATATGAGGCTAGAATTGAGCCCAGTGTTTCTATTTTAAGCACTGAAATCCAGAGTCTAATTAGTGATGTACTTATGTATTATTCCTACACCAGAGAAATAACTCTTACAGAAGGCTTACACTTGTGTAACATATGTTTATTTAGCCTTTCATAGATGTATTATCTAACTCTTGCTTTTACAGTTCAGGCCGTGGATTATTAATTGAAACTGTGAAATAAGCAATCATCTTTGGTTGCCATAGCAAAGCTACCCAAAATACAGTTGCTGAGGAAACCATACTGAGAATATACACAATATATAACCTAATAATGTTGATATACAGCTTTAAGACTACTAGGATATCAAATATGCTTGTTGTCTTGTTGGGAGATTAAATATTGAATCTGACACATGCTTATTAATTTCTTTTTTAAAATCTCCCTGTTGCATGTAAAGATATAGCTTACTTAGCTCTCAGATTTATTATCTGTGTGATAATGTTTAGACTGTATAGCATTTTTTTAAAAAAATCCTTCTTCATTAAAGGACTTCAGAGAAAGATCATGAATGGATAAAAAGTGAATAAACGTTATCATGAAAGCTGCTTTTCTAATCCAAATAGAGCCACAACAATGAGAAAAAGAATTAAAAATAGATTTTTTTCCCTGCAGCATCATGGTACTTTCTATTCATAGGAAAAGGCCAGAATGACCTGCCACTTCCAAGGTGGGTTCTGTAACATTATCATATCTTTTCTGACAGAAGCATGTATATAACCCTTTTTTATAGACTTCCAGTATGGAGGATTTCAGAGCATCCCCGTGAAGCCTGTTAAAGGTCTCTGCTCTTCCACAGTTAGTAAGATTTTCCCAGTGTCTACCATGAATGCCTATGTCTGGATCTTAAGCCATTTACTTCTTGTCTTGTGCTTCATGAACAGAGAAGAGAGTATTTAATTCCTTTCTGCAGCATCTCTCAATGTACATGAAAACGGTCACCATGTTTCCAAATTGGTCACATCTTATAACCACAGTTTTCCATTCTTCTTGATACTTTATGTTTTATGCTTAGATTGCTACAACTTTCTTGGAATTCCATGCCCAGAAAGGGATCCCATATTCCATCTGAAACCTAATCCATGCTAGGCAGAGCAAGGGGACTATTTTACTTGCCTTCACATATTCCTAATTATAAATCCTATGATGGCTGCCTGTCTTTTTCTTGGGAGTAGAACATTATTCACTCATGTTCAGCATGTGATCCACTGAAATCCCTAAGATCAATTTCTGAAGGACTGCTACATAAATCAGATGTTGTACATCCTGCATTTGTGCAGTCAATTATTGCTAAGAATAGAAACCTGCATTTATTCATGGTGAATTGTTTCCTGTTCTTCAGTAGATCATTTCTCGTTTGATAAGGATATTTGAACTCTAATGATGCTACCCAAGATATTTGCAGCCCCTTTTAGTTTTGTCTTTCACAAATATAATAGTTGTAATAATGCAATAAGAGGAGCACAAGAAGCCTTTCTATTTAATCTTCAGACTCTTAATGAAAATGTTGGTTAGTACTAAAGCCAGGATACACTGCAGTGGAACTTCAATGCATCCATCTATTTTTGACAGCTATGTACTGTCAGCTGCTATCTAGTCTCTGGTTGTCCAACCAGTTTTGCATCATGCAGTAGAGGAGTGAGCAAGACCATATTTCCCTAACTTGTGTTTGACAAGTCTGTCCTGCTAGATTCCTTTCCCCAGACATTCAGCAGGCTGAGATTTCCCTTTACCTAAAGGTCCCGTACTTACTGCTACCTCCTGCAGATAAAATACTGCCTTAGCTTAATCTTCCTTGTCTGTAATCAGCTGCTCCCCACGACTGTACCACCTTTTTATTTTCTTAACCTTGAATAAACCTTCCTTCAGTTGGCTCGACTTTCTCCATATCTGGGTCTCCAAGCTGCTAACTTGGTGCTAAATATACAGGGTAACATCTCTTTATTTGCCTGCTCTTAGTGAAAAAGCTATATCCTTTAATATTGACAAGTGAGTCATGTGAGATTTTCCACAAAATATATGCTATGACTATTTAGTCACGTCCTTAATTACATAGTAAGATTTCCAGCTCTTCTTATTTAGTTTCACAATTGTGGCGAAGATATGCAGATATTTAGGGTATTTAGCGAATTGACTTGCCATCCTCTCTCTCTGCTATACCCTATTATGGAAAGGATTAGCTTTTTCATCTGCATTCAGACCTTTCCCAAGGGTCTTGTGTTTTGTCACAATCCCTTCACAACAGATTAGCATGTGACATGAGGAAGACACTGCCTTTGCCCGGCATCATAGGGAAAATGACTGTGGAAGAAGCCTTGTTCCTCCTGACAATGCTCCCACCTAACCCCAACACTTCAGCCATTCCTCAGGACCTTAGAAATATTCCCAATTTTGGTTATGCCCAGGTGCACAGAAGGGGGCTGGTGGATGTGGATGTGACTGAGGCAGCCCAGTGCCTCGTGGACTTGTAGCCACAAGGCAGGACTGAGGTCCCACCAGGAAGCCAGGAGACAAGTCAGGGTCAGTATCAAGGCCATCAGGGCACAAGTCTGGACACAGGCAGAGTTGCAAGTTGGCTGCAGTGATCACCAAAGGAGCTCAGTGCAGGTCCCACCTTGGGGGAGGCCTGAGAGGAGGTTTTTCATGGCCCTTGTTCACAACTTTGCAGTTTTCTGTGAAGTCAGATCCCAGGTTACATGGCTGCAGCAGCAGATCAGGATAGACCTTGAGCATGGGCAGTTAAATGATGGATAAGGACTACTGCCACAGTGTGTTTGGTATCTCAAATTTAAAGGACAAAGTACTCTGTAAATTAAACTTTATTTTGAGCTCATTTTAACTGTTTTTAGGAGACAAAACAAAACCAAAATGAACAAGGGCTCAGTCCTTTGTATGGACTAGTCTAACACATAAATTCACTAATTCATCAGTTAATTAATGAAGTTTCTAACCCACAAGTTCTCTAATTCATAACTCACACCTCACAACTCACAACTTGTAACTTCAATCACAGAATCATAGAATCATAGAATACCAGGTTGGAAGGTACCTCAAGNTAACTTGTTGAAGTTTGTCAGTGTTTTGGTTTTGTGTGGCCATGGCCAGGTTTTGGTAGTGGGGGGTTACAGGGGTGGCTGCTGTGAGAAGCTACTAGAAGCTTCATCCACATCTGACAGAGCCAATGCCAGCCAGCTCCCCACCGCTGGCCAAGACCATGCCCATCAGCCACAGTGGTAGCACTCTGGGATAATGTATTTAAGGGGAAAAAACCTACCAGCAGGAATTGCAGTCAGAGAGAGGGATGAGAATGTGTAAGACGAACAACTGTGCACACACCAAGGTCAGTGAAGAAG
>VWZZ01003821.1:16864-103339 GCA_013399095.1 Psophia crepitans | reverse complement strand
TGGGAGGGACCCCACATTGGAGCAGGGATAGAGTGTGAGGAGTCCTCCCCTGAGGAGGAAGGAGCAGCAGAGACAACGTGTGATGAACTGACCACAACCCCCATTCCCTGTCCCCCTGTGCTGCTGGTGGGGAGAAGAAAGAGAAATTGAGAGTGAAGTTGGGCCTGGGAAGAAGGGAGGGGTGAGGGGAGGTGTTTTAATATTTGGTTTTATTTCTCATTACTCTACTCTGATGTGGTTGGCAATAAATTAAATTAATTTCCCCAAGTTGAGTCTGTTTCGCCTGTGATGGTAACAGGTGAGTGATCTCTCCCTGTCATTATCTTGACCCAGGAGCCTTTTGTTATATTTTCTCTCTCCTGTCCAGCTGAGGAGGGGAATGATAGAGCAGCTTTGGGGGGCACCTGGCCTCCAGCCAGGGTCAACCCACTACAGTTGCTGTCTATACAAGATGGCCCAGCACCTGTCCAGCTGAATTTTAAAAATGTCTGGTGTTGATGAATCCACCACTTTGCTAGGAAGATAATTCCAATGGCTGATTGTTCTCATTGTGAAAAACTTTCCTCTTGTGTCGCATAATTGCAGAATGGTAGGGGGTTGGAAGGGACCTCTGGAGATCATCTAGTCCAACCTCCCTGCAGGTTGCACAGGATCATGTCCAGGTGGGTTTTGAATCTCTTCAGAGAAGGAGACTCCACACCCTCTCTGGGCAGCCTGTGCCAGTGCTCCGTCACCCTCAGAGTAGAGAGGTTTTTCCTCATGTTCAGATGGAACTTCCTGTGTTCCAGTTTGTGCCTGTTGCCCCCTTGTCCCGTCTCTGGGCACCACTGAGAAGAGTCTTGCCCCATCCTCTTGATGCCTGCCCTTTAGATATTTATAAGTGTCAATGAGATCCCCTCTCAGTCTTCTCTTCTCCAGGCTAAACAGACCCAGCTGTCTCAGCCTTTCTTCATAAGAGAGATGCTCCAGTCCCCTCATCATCCTTGTAGCCCTCCACTGGACTCTCTCCAGTAGTTTCCTGTCTTTCTTGAATTGGTGAGCCCAGAACTGGACACAGAACTCCAGATGTGAGCTACCATGGCAGAGTAGAGGGTGAGCATACCTTCGCTTGACCTGCTGACCACACTTTTCTGAATGCACCCCAGGATAACAAACAGCCTTGGGCCCAAAGGTGGAAGGGCCCAAAGGCCCAAACTTGTGCATCCATGAGTGAAATAGTTACCTAGCCAATGGTGAGAGTGCTCATCTTTCTTCCTCTGTCATGGTGCGGGCATCCACTCTATCACACCAGGAAGCACAAAAGCCTCAAGAGTCCAGCTGCTGTTGGATCCACATCAAAAACTTCGAAGCAGTAAGTTGAAGCATTTATACCTTCCAGCTTGGAAGTTTGATCTGTCTCATTTCTGTGAGTTAGCAGATTCTGAAGAAAATTGCCAGTCATTCAATATGCAAGGATTATGGCTGCGGGAGACAGCAAGCTGTAAGTGGCAGTGGCTGCATGATGACCATTAGCCCTTTCTGGCCTGCCTATGTATTGCCCTTTCTTTAACCTAATGGCACTGTTCACAGCTTACATCAGGCCTTAGCATGAGCTGTGTGTTAGCCAAAATCTGAGCAGGAGTTGAATGAAAGTTGTGACTATGGAGAAAGATCATTAGAGGCTGCTCAGGTCATGCTAGCCTGTTGGCGAGGTCAATGTTAGCCCAGTGGTGAGGTCAGGGTTAGTCTGTTGGTGCTCCTGAGCCCTGGCAGACTATTTATGGTTTTATACCTTTAGTGCTCTTGTGGGGACAAATCAGGGACACAAAATCCTCGGATGTCTTTTAGTTACTCTGGGAAGGTGACACAATTCTTAGTCTCCAAGTGGTGCCAGAGAGGGTTATGCTGTGGCAGGCACATGCTTTAAAACAAGAAGTTACTTCACACAGAACACTGGCCATCCACAGACTCATCAGTAATTTTAGCCGGAAACTTCAATAAGGATTTTTAGGAAACTGAGCTTAGGAGGCTGCACAGATTTATTGCCTTAACGGTCCCTAAGCAAAGCCTGAGTAGCCTGGAATGGTTCTGAATTGTGTCAATGAGTGATGGATTAAAGATTCCCCAGGTACTGTGTACAAAGAGACACTGCTGACCCAAATGGTTCCTTGAAAGCTATTCTGGTTTATTGTGTCAGTGATCCACAGATAATAGGTCTCTGGGGGACTTTTGAACCAGGTTTTTCAATTCATGAGGCAGTAAGGATGCTCTGACTTGCCAAGTCTAGGCAAACTTTGGCACATCTTGAAGCATATTTGAAGGGCTTGAAGCAATGTCTCACAGACTTTTATTGAACTTGTAACAGATTTAAAGGAGGAGCAGTCAGGAAATGCAGTGATTCTGGACTGGGGAAAGGCATGAGTAGGAGGGAAATCATGCAATGCTCAGCTAAAATCTTAACTGCAGAAACAATTTTCAGGCACAGAGGTAAAAAAGATTTCATATATTTTCAAGCCTTGCAATAGCTGCACAATGTTGTGTCAAAGTTTCTGACTTGCTGCGGACTCACAGAACATATTTACATTCTTCTGCTAGAGTGAGAAGTAATCACACAGTAATTTCACAAGCAAACTTAAAAACATTAACGTTTCTAATTATCGAGTGATAGGTAGCATATTGATAGTTTTGTTTCTTGTAATTAAAAAACAGCAGAAGGAAAATTTCAAAATTAATAGCCACAGTTTCATGCAATAATGTGATATGGAAGTAAGAAACAGCTTTGGAAACTAAGCTGACTAAAATCTGTCAGCAATGGAACTTGGTACTGAAAAAGTCTTATCTCACATAAAACACTTCTGCTTATTCAATCCAGTTATCATGACCTCACAAAAACTGGTATTATCACAGAGTTTTTATTTTATTAAATTAAATTTTATTAAATAAAAAACAACAAATGCAAGTATTACATAGCATGTTCTCATTACTTCTTCAGGATAACTATTTTATGAGTAAACCATGGACTGATAAAGAGTTTATTCTTTAAAGACAGACGAATCAAAATGTTACGTTACAAAACGTAACCTCCAGTGGATCATTAAAAGTTTTTGCTAAATTGTGTATTTTCAGAAACATAAATTGCAATTTAGAGATCAAGCTACATTTTATCAACCTGTGGATGAATGAATGATTAATTAATATTGTTCATCAATTGTTACTATTCATGAATTCTTGTCATCCATGTCTGGATCCTTGTTTATTCAACTGAAACAAGGTTACTTCAGAATGTGGGCTGAGCTCAGTAGCCTTAGTTTGCATGGAGTGTCTTTGCAAACAAATTCCTTATTTTTAAAGCATGCTTGTTTGTGGTGAATTATTGTGAATCCCGATGTGCTGCTCAGGCTTTACTTAAACATCATTATGGTACCCTTAGCATGTTTTAACAGTAAATAATTATTGTACCTTTAAATAACAAATTATGATTCAGCAGTGTAGTCTCTCATAGTGATACATACCAACTATCAGAAAATTGGATTGCTATCTTCTGCCAAGTCAATGATGTGAATGACAAGTGTCACTCTTAGTATCCAAAGTAGCACAGGCCGAGTAGTACATGATACTCGTGTCAAGTCACGAGAGGCATTTAGTTAGCAGGTGGTCTGCAATAACTGCAATAGGTGTGTGGGAAAGGTTGCATTGAAATGCATGCTGCATACCTCTTTTTCTAATCTTTTCCCATTCCATGAGCACTTTCTGTTCTATTAAATTCCCTATGAAATGAACATTGTGTCCTATAAGAATTACAGCAAGAGGAAATCATTCTCGCTTATCACATTACAGAAATGCAAAGCTTCAAACAATAATGTCAAATTATTTTTCATTATAAGTTTCTTCATGTGAGGCTGCACTTACTGTTTTGAATTCATAGTTTTAAGGTTGGGCCTCTATTACATTACAAGTTGCAGGTGGCCTAATTAAAACCAAGGCTTATTAAGAGTTGAGTGGGAAGATCAAATCATAATGAAGGAAATACGATGAATAATATATAGTCATTTATATGCAGCAGAAGCTAAAATAGGTAGGCAAATGTTGTATTAGTTATCTCAAATTTATAGAGAGCACATTCTGCCATTTGAACCTTCAGAGGACCCAGCCTGTCACACACCATTCATGCCTACTGTAGCCTCTTACGCCTTTGTTTCACCTGCAGCCCCGTCATACTTCAGTTCTTTTGGCATATCTACGTATTTAATTCTAATTAAAGGAACCTAAAGGCTTTAAACAGTTCATACTCACACTCATCCAAAACACTTAAATGCTACCGGAGGCTGTACACCTGTCCCAGGAAGGATGCTAAGAGATGAGATAGCTTGGCAGAAGTAGAGCGCTCACAAAGAGTGACCTCAGGCAAAGCACAAAGCTGGCATATGCCACATGCGCCTGTCAGTTGTGATGGTGACGGACATAGGCTGGGAAAGAAATACATTTGAAAATGGAAACCAAAATAAATGCTTCAATGATGGAAACTCAGACTGTGCAGAAGTTGTTTGTTGGCACGCCACACAGCCTGCGCGTGTGTTGGAAGTGCACCTGACTGGTGGCATTTTGAAAAGGATTGGAAACAAAAGAGAGGCATCCTCATTAGAAGGCATGTTGCATCCTCTATCAATATTTCTGTGTGATGAGTTATGTTAGAGCCTGTAGCAGTGACAGGAAATACAAATACGAAATGCCCTTGATAAGCCTCTCTTTTCCTTTCCTTACAAAAAAAAACCCCAACAAAACAAAACAAATCAACGACAACAACAACAACAACAAACTCCAACCAAAACCACAAGAGAAGAGGTAAATTGTTTAAAATGTACCAAATAAGCAAACTGAAGCATATCAAGAAAATGATGATCCGTTGCTGTTCAGTGCAGTGTTTTAATGCTGCACTATATTTTGCACTGAGCTTTTTTCCACGGTTTGCCTCTCTTCAAGATTTGTTGGATACAGTTCTGCAAGGACACGTTCAGGTAACAACTCATGTAACTGATCCTCATGTAACTATAGTCTGTGGTGACACCATCTGTAAGCACGGGCATATATGGTTTCAGGATAAGGCAAGCTTATATGTGTCTTAGAAAACACTGTGTGTCACAACAAACCCTACGGCTTTTTGCATTTTTATTTTATTGGCCAAAATACGCAGGTGTTCACTTTTTAAATCAAATGAGAATTCATGCCACAAGACATTATACATTCCACTTGTGCTACACAAAATCTGAAGAGATTTGGTGTGGGGGGACACAGAGAAAAATAATTTTAAGCCTGTTGGGAATAGCTTTTTCCCACACCTTATTTACAGTCAAACCTTTCTTTGAAGAGATTTTCCTGAGGACCAAAATGATTGGAAACAATGCAAGCAGAGTCCGTATATGAGGGTTTAAAAGGACATCATAAAGATGAAAATTGTATTTAAAATACTTCCCCTGTGTGATGAACAAAGCCATGTGGCGCCTAACAATATCTTGTGACATTAGAAGAATTTTTACAAACCAAATTAACTTTTATGTATACTTCATATTTCTTTCAGCTCAGACAGTGAAGCCAGCATGGTTCTTTCAGATAGTTTAATATTCTTATGCCTGATTAAAATGCTGACATGTTTGTTGCTAGCCCTCTGAGCTAGTCTGTGTCTTTAGGCACAGCCCTGAGCAAGACGAGCGGCACAGGCTGAAGCACCACAAAAGCAGCCCTTGGAGGCTTTACACATCAAGGACACTCCTCCTCTACCTGTGTGTTGTGGGGGAAGAGAAAACAGGAGGCAGGAAGAAAATTTCCAGCATGTCTTCAAAAAATAATAGCTCACTGCTTTGCTCACAGCGAGCAGGTATTCTGACTGCAGAGTAAGTGGGTGAGGATGGAGCAGCTTTGAATGGAATTCACTCTTACATGTGTTTCATTTCACCTCTCCAAGGTTGTTTACTAGCCCAGGCCTGCTTTCGGGCTCCCACGGGACTTGCTCTCCTTTTTGCCAATGAAATGAAAGGAACAAGCTACCTCACAACACAGTGAGTGTTTGATGTGTGATAAAATTGGTCTTTCAGCCTCAACTCCTATTTCTAAACTTGATCCAGGAACCATATAAATGACTTAATGGGCATTAACTAAAGTCTGAAACTTTCTCTGTGATCTCTCCTAATTTCTTTAAGGTCCTAACAGCCCCCAAAGAAGTGGAGATGTTTAATTCTGATGGGAGGAGAAAGTTGGAGCAATTAGAAAAAGTGCAAAGTAGAGTATAGGTGTAACTCTGCTGAATGTCTTTGAGACATTTAAATCCCATGGGTTTGGCAGGTTGGGTCCCTTTCGGTCTAGACCCCACTTTATGAATTCTGTGGCAGTTTGCAGGATCATTAAGGCTAGTTCCTATTTTGCACTTTTGTGACATCTGTCAAGTCACCATAGAAAAGACTTTGTCCTGCATTTTGACGGTGTGAACGGTACACATTTGTGCAGTAAGAAGTGATGGATTTCTAACTTCTAGCCAGTTTCCAAAGAGGGCTATTTTCCCCTCTTTCATTGGCTGGGATTCTCAGGATACAACCGTGCAGCACAAAACATGCTTTGTGGAGCCATCTGTGCTAGCCTGGAGAGCAGAAGTATGTGTCTATGCTACCCTGGTTCTCCTCCAGAGCAGATACATCCTGTTGTTAATGAGCAATAAGTACGCAGTATTGAGCCTTTGCACAGTGCTGTAAAAAATAATGTTTAATCAAATCTCCTGTATGTTAGCTAACTTGGCTGTCTCCTCACAGCATGGAGTTCCACCATATAGATATATCCAAAAGAATTTAAGGGCTGGCTTGAGGGAGCCTGGGCAGAGTGAAGATCTCAGATGTCAATTCCCTACTGGCTTTACCGGTGGAAGAACTTTTCTTCCACTAATATTTGCAGACAGCGTTTAATAGAAATGGAGTGTAAATAAAAATACCGTGTGTTCTTATTTGTAATCTTGCCTTCCCATTTCAGAAGGAAGAAAGATACTCTCTTAGAGAAAGCGTGATGAGTTGGCTAAGGGGCACAGATAGCTTCTTGGCTCACAAGTGGAGGAGGAAGCACGACGATGACAGTTACATATTTTAATAGATTCCCAGTGAAGCCTTAGTGGTAAGGTTATTATTTACTCACTCTAGCATAAAAGACGGTAACATTCCTTTTAAAGTAACTTTCAAATTTGTTCTTCCAACAGGGTTTGGATGCATGGTTCAGTTATTTTTAAGAAAATTATTCCACTAATCCGACATAATACATACATAACAGCTATGGAAAATAATTTTAAAAATAATATCAATCCCTTGCACAGAGAGAAGACCTTATGCCAGGAATCAAATGGAGAAGGCTGCTGCCTCTTTCATCTTTAATAACTGAAGCATGGCCCCTGGAGACCGAAGGTCACTGCATGTAATGTTTCATAATGTGATATGCACTCCCAGCATATAATGCTCCAGCCTGATCTCAGGGGCAGATGGCAGGAGTCACAAGTACAAATACACAAACTTACAATTTCATGCTGTTTAGATCAAGACGAAATGCTATGTGATGGCACCTGTAGTCTCTGAAGACTTTGCAGATTTTTTCTGTGCATTAAAGATTAAAAGTCTCATAGCTCAGTAGACTGTTAGCCCACTTTCCTTATTTTCTGATCATTCTGTCTCTCTCTGTCACTCATTTCCCCCACCACAAATATTTTTTGAAGTCACTGGCCAATTTCTCCAAAATTTTACTGAAGTCTTGAAGCCATTAAGCTCTTAAAAATGTCATAAAAAGCAGTGTCTGAGTAGACAAAAGACATCAGAATGGAAGTCCACACTGGCAAACACCTATTTAAATGCCTGCACTGGCTGAGAAGCTATCTGAACAGTTGTTTGTTGGGTTTGGGGTCTGACTGGCCAGGGCCCCATACTACATATGGAATAATTTTTAAGAACTAAGAATAGGCACTACAATTTGGGGACTTGCAGCTGCCCTCTTGTGTGTCCTGTGAACAAATTAATGCTGATGAAGTTAGTGTGACTACCATTCGTCATAAACGTGGGCGCTGGGTTGACCTTGGCTGACTGTCCAGCGCCCACCCAGCCACTCTCTCACTTCCCCTCAACAGGAGAGGGGGAGAAAAGAAGAAAAGCCGATGGGTTGAGATAGGGACAGGGAGATCACTTCAATTACTGTCACAGGTAAAACAGACTCAACTTATGGAAGATTAATTTAATTTATTGCAAATAAATAACAGAGGAGGATATTGAGAAAAAAGACAAAAACCTTCTTCCCTGCGCCCCCCCCTTCCCCCTTCCCAGGCTCAACTTCACTCCTTCATTCCCAAGTCTGCCTTCTCCTGCCCCGAGCGGCAGAGGGGTATGGGGAATGGGGGGGTTGCGGTCAGTTCATAACAGCTCCTCTCTGCTGCTCCTTCCTCCTCATGCTGTTCCCCTGCTCCACCGTGGGGTCCCTCGCATGGGATGCAATCCTTCAGGAACTTCTCCAACATGGGTCTCTGACCTGGGTGTCTGCAGGGCTGTTTCTCACTCATTTTTGTTCCCTTCTCCTCTCTGTCAGGCATTTTTGACCTTTCCTAAACCTGTTTTCCCCAAGGCACCGCCACGGGGGCCGAGGGCTGAGTTGTGCCCTGCAGGGGTGGGTTGGAGCTGACTGGAACCGGCACGGGGCAGCCCCGGCCTCTCCACATAGAGGCCGCCCCAGCCCTGCGCCACGGACACCCTGTGCAATAACGGGTTTGAGTACGTAAATACCCCTATAGATTAGAGCTTAGCAACAAGCTTCAAAAACCCCATGGATTCTTTAACAGTCCAAAGAACAGCAATACCACATAGAAATGAAGTAAACAGTTTTGCTGGTAACTATCAGGCAAAAACTCAGGATATCCGCAGCTGCTAAATCACCAAGTGGTTGGGCACAGACTTTGTGGGTTGTGTTCAAAGTCCTAAAATTTTGGACAGTTACCTGACACTAGAGAGCAGAGTGCCTTCTGTGGGCCTTGCCGTTGGCACTCATCTTTTGGAAACGCTAAGCGTGTGCTGCTGCAGCGCGAAGCCAAAGGCAGCTCTTGATCCTGTTTGCTTCAGCCTCACATTTACAAAGTAGAGGTGATGATACCTCCTTATTTCCTTAGTGTTGTAAGGTTCCAGTCCTTAAATTGGAGAGGGGAAGAGTTTGTCAGTATAATAGGCATGGTATTACTGTTAGTAGGTGTCCTACCTACATGGTCTCATCCGCTTTCAAACTGTGATTTAGATGTCAGTCTCAGATTGACTGCTCCTAAGTGAAAGGCATTTCGCTGCTTATACATGCTTGTTTATTGCCATTTATAATCTCTTTCTTTATCAAGACCTCTGCAGGTAGCTTTTACCTCACACAGCCCTCATGCCCTCTGGGAATAGCAATGGGAAGTGAGGTGCCACACCAAAACACATCTCTAATGGTGGTCAGGTCAGACATTCAGGGAACTGAACCAGGCCTGAGGCACCTGATGTTTTCCTGGCTACAAAAAAGGAAGAGGTGAGCACCTAACTCTACAGCCAACCTGCTGCTGTCAGTGCTTCTTGCAATGTGCTTTAAGGTGTTTGAATCTTGATGTAATAGTGGTGTTTAAGTCTTAAAGGAAAACAAGATCTGGGACATATGCCACGTGTCATATAGCAGTGGCTGCACAAGGTGCTTTGCACATCCTACATGTAAAGCAAGAAGATGTGATGACCTGTGTGGTGAATTTAAGAGTTGAGAAAGATTGCACTGAAGAAAGGAGGGCAAGTGTTACTACACATGGTGAAAATGTCCATGTTCTAGTTGATGCAAGAGGAAATGGTCATGCTGAGGGAAGGAGGAAGGAGCCAGGGCCACCATAGAGATGCAGGGGTTCTCCTGCCTTTGGTCCTTCCACTGCTCAGGCGTTCACTTTGCTTTGTTTAATAATCTGACAATAATAAACTTGATTTGTTTTTTTGTTCTGGTAGTACAGTGAATTACCAACAAGGATGGCTCGCTCACCCTTGAATCTGCCTATGCTTCCTCCGCGAAGCCTGGGTAAGCTTTACATTAGTTTTCATCTTTGAATGAAAGTCTTTGAAAACCAAAAAATCAATATGAACGTCAAAAAGCTCTGCAGTGTGTGAGGTGTGTTGTTTATGCACCATTTTGGTAGAAGAGATCAGTGTATGTTTTACACTCCTTTTCAAAGATGAATACGTTACAGGCTTCACATCACTGAAGAAGTGTTTTGGTTCTTGAACTGACTATTATAACTAAACACTATTAATTTCATTTAAGGGGGAAAAGAAAGGAAGACTCTACAGAACTTTCTTAAGGGCACCTGATTGTTGTTTATTAAAGTGAAAACAGTGATGAAATTATTGCATTTCTGTTATTGGAAATAATTGCATTTCTTATCAGAAAGCCGTGACTCCTTGCATCAGACCTGACACTACAGAAAGCTAAATCCTTTACTAGCCAAATGGAGTTGGTGACAGCAGACATAAAGCATTAAGTCGAGGGATTTCAAACACCGTTCACATCACATAAACAACAAATGAGGCTGAAAGCAAAGCCTACGAAAAATCATGAAGTTTCAAAATATGCAAAGCAAGCTTATCTCACTGCTGTGGACCTACCCAGTAAACTATACATTTCAGCAGAAATTATGTAGAAAATGTAGGATGCAAGCATATAGAAAGTCTGGACATTTTGTGAAGGTGTGTCACAGTTATCACTTTAACCAGAAACAAATGAAAGTGCTCTGCCAGGTGCTAATGTCCTGAACGTGGAGAGGATGCAAAGATGATTCAGAATTATGATTTGTAAAATTTCAAGCTAGTCCTACATTGCTGTTGCAGAAACTTCATTGCATGAGTAAAGCTCAGTCAACAGCAAGTCCAGTACTATTTGTTTTGGTGGCACCCACAGCTGAGACAAATTGCTCCCCTGATTATGGACTTCTTGTCCAGGGGTGGCAGAACCACTGAAATTTGTTTAAAAAAAGTATGAATGAAGCAGAAATAGAAAATATGATGTCCCTAGGCTCACAGACCAAAGGCATGGAGGGAAATTTTACATTCATTCCAAGTGTGTATACAGCAGTATGATTTAGATTTGTTTGACATAATGATTGAAGAGAAAATACAGAAATGCCTGACAATCCAATGGCCAGCTGTTCTCAAATGCCTTGACTGATCTTTAGTACGATTCTTCATATGAAGCAACGTTTCCCTTACGAGATGGATGTGTGATATCAGATGTTCTTTGACTCACTGTCTTAGAAATGCTACAGACAAAATGTGCAGTTGTACTGTGGGTCTGGACTGGATATTGAAGTTAAGGCTGCTCTAAAATTTTGCTGCATGAAGGTCACATTATGGGACAGTAGCCATGTGTTGAACTGTCATCCCAATTTGTCCTTTCCCCTAATTCATTGTACGAAGAACTTGTGAGTGATACCATAGTACCATTTGACCTTGCAAATAATTTCTCTGATAAATTACTCCAGGAAGGGATCAGGCATAGTGCTTATGTTACCACTCACATTCGGCGACTGTAAGTGAACCCTCTAGGTGCCCCGTGGAGCAGGAAGAGACAGTGTCTGACACAAAATTGCAATATATTTTCTCAGGATTTGAAGTTTTGGTCAGAGAGAAATATTGCGTTCTAGAAGATGGTCAGTATGCTGTTTTTAAGATGGTGGAGGAATTGAACACTTCAGTATGTGTTTGGAGGAGGCTTTACTGAAGCTAATCTAGGAGAGCCTTGAAAACCTTTTCTGCTGATTTGCTCTCTTCTGAGTGAGGTAATTCAAAAGGGAGGATGAAAACTTCGATGCTCTGCACTCTGGATGATGCCAGTTTTTTTCACCTGGCATTGTTGTCAGCTGCTCAACCTCTTCTGGAAGTAGGGATCAGGACCACTCATTCTTACCCTGTCTTAAATGAGTGCCCTAATCACAAGGTCACAGTGCTGGCTTCTTCCTCATTTGCTCAACTTTTGATCCTGTGACTCTTGCTGCCTTGGTTTTATACTGACTGTGCTTTGGCAGGAGAGGTGAACAGCAACTTTAACCTATTGTCATGCTTGTCTTCTGGGGAAGTTTGAAACCTGTCAGCTGGAGGAGAGTCTAAAATGCATTTTCCACTTCCTAGGTAGAAACTAGTGACCTAACCACAGTGCTGTTCTGAAGAACATAGAGAGCAGCACCAATGCCATTACCTCTCCTCTAGTCCTGCTTTCAAAAGCAAATGTGATCAATTAAGCAGCCACTACTAAAAGGGGATTCAGGCTCTGTAGAGGGGTGGGTGAATAAAGCCACTTTCTGATGCTTTCTTTTGGCCATCACTTTTTGGCAGTATCTGGGCACAGGATCTTACATTGTAAGTGGTGTTTGAGGTGTCAGACTCCTACAGTTTCCATTCCACTTTGCTCAGTACAGGAGTCCTAAGGTTCGAAGGTACATAAAAGTCATGGAATATATTAGAAATGAAAGTTTTTAATTATGCTGGACATTCCCTAGTCTATTGCCATCAGTGGTAGAGAAGTGACAGCAGTATGCTTGGGAATGCCAATTGTAATTAAAAATGTTGGTTTCAGGTAAAATCTGTGATTTTTCTGACACCTGCAATGTCACAGTCTTTAAATGGATCTCATCCCACTTGAAGGCTGACAACCTACCTGAGCCTCAGGAGAAGAGAAACAACTGAGATAAAATGAAAACTGTGCCAAATCTTTGCTCTTTGAAATTCACACTGTACTTTCTCTGAAGTCTGAAAATGTTCCATTCACACATTCTACAACTGGCAGTAAGCTGGGACTGTGTGTTTTGTCATGGCATGCAGCTGGTTGGCCATGGCATAGGCAAGAAAAAACCTGAACCAGTCCTTGCTCTGCCAGTGGAAATGCAAAACAAAAACGCTATGCAAATTGACCTCTTTAATTGCCCATTGTCAGAGGTGTCAAGTTTTTGAATGGATGCAGTGGGTGTCCCAGAGATGTTCCATGGATACCAGGACAGGGTTCATCACACCTGAACTTAGAGATCAGTAATGTAGACTGTATCTGATGCAGTCAACCTCCTGTGATCGTCAGTAGAAATACATGCACTTGCAAGGTTTAAGTTGTCTGATCAATTTTATGTACATACTTTAGGATGGAAGGAGTCACACTGCAGAAGAATCTCTTATTTCCCCTCTATGAACAGTACAATTTCCAAGTCTGATACAATTGCAAATGTCTACATTGTAAACATTTACGAAGGTGAATCAGATGGATCTAACCCCATGTCTGTGTAAGTGTGGTATCTTCAACCAAACTGGTGGTGGCTCACCTGAAATCTCTGTGTTCAAACTGTATTAATCTACCTAAAGTCACTGTATATGCTGGAATCCCTCCCGATCTAAAGTTATGCTGAGTGTGGACTTGAACCCTTTGCTTTAAATTCTTCTATATATCATATAATCACTTGCACTTTGTAAAAACAACCCCTCAGAAGGGTTTGGGATGATTTGGTCTTCTTCCTTTCTTTTGAGAAATGTTAAGACTCAGCTAAGATATTGCCAAGGTCACGTTGGATGGACTTAGCAGGAGTGAAAGTGGGGAATGAGGACCCATGATGGCATAATATAGTTGTCTGGACTTATGAGCAGACAAGTTAGGATGGAATTAATGCAGCTACCCCTGCAGCTTAAATGCTGACAGTGAAGAGACCTCATTCCTCTTGGTGACTTGTATGCTGGTGTAGGAAGCTAAACTGCATCTTTTCAAAGTTGCAGCCCTGCAAAACGTTGCTCCAAGGCTGCTGTAGAACAATGAAGCCTTCTGAAGACATTATGTCACATCCCACAGCAAAAGTTTCCTTTATGCTGGTGCTCTAGACATTTCAATGGCAATAATTGGGCTCCTGTTTAGTATTGTTCAAAATCAGCCTAAACTGTAAGTATTTTTCACTATTTTGGGGTTTATAGGCACATTTTAACCACTTAAATGTCACTGCAGGAGCTTGACGATGTTAATTATCAGACAACTATTTATACTGTAACCAGGTTTTTTTTATTATTATTATTTTATTTTCAGGGGGTAAAATTAGCTCTTTTGTTGTTACTTGAATTGCATAACTTCTGCACCATCTGACTTGCTAACAAGCTTGTCACCTACATACATTAATGCCAAAGATCTGATGTCAAGGACACATGTCGTGTTGGTACAGGCTGTGCAGTCCAGAAACTGATATGCTCACTCTCTGGGGTAGGCATCTGTCTAGCCAGTGCAAGCAGCATGCTCTGCTGTCATTCCAGAGGGGAAGAATGCTAAGTGACAGCTTAACAAGAGTTGAAACAGTGAGTGAGGCATAACAGAGAACAGTGGAAGAGAGAAAAACATAAAATATGGTTCTTCTCAAAAAACCTCTCTTGGTTTCCTGAGAACCCAAATATAAATATTTCTTCCTGCCTATTTGCCAAAGATCATTAAACTCTTGTCTCAGAAAACAGGTTTGTTTTACAGAGAAAATGGTGCTATTATTAATTAATTTTTTTCTTAGTAGAGAGTGCCGCACAGAACTTATCACTAAAAAATACATTTCCAAAGTATTTCATCATTCTATCCAACTAGGTAAAGAGGTCAGCAGGTTGTAACCTACAAGATGTGAGAAAGGACAAAATGAAAACATGGAAATTTGACTAAGCAGTGCCAGAGAGGACTGACTAGTCAAACAGAAAAGGAAGGAGCACTGAATCCCAGCTTTGCCTGGAAAACATTTGGAGAAAGCTCTTTAAATTAAGCCAGACCCAGGTCTAAAGATGGAAGTGAAAGAAATATGGTTAATCACTGTGCAGAATCAATCCAATTAGCTTAATGGCGAAGGGAAAATGGGGCAGTTATTAAAAAAGAATAGCATATGTTGTTTTTTGGTTTATTCTTTTAAGGAAATCATGCTGTCTGGGCCAGTTTCAACTAATCTGGTTTCAGCAATCATTCTAGATCTTCTCTGACTTCCATTTGTTCTTCATCTTACTTGTATGGTTTCTTTTAGTACTAAGATCTGTTGGTCATTATTATTTTCCTCTTGACATCAAGATCCTATGAAGCCTTTTGCTTAAGACTGCAGTCCAAGATTTACATTGGCTTCATGCTACGCCTTCTCAGAAAAAGTTTCTGAAAATGTGTAAAAGCCTGGCTCCTCCTTCTGCCACAGTCTTGGGGCAGGAAATGGTGTCTGGGTCTCTCTGTCACTGTGACACTCACTGCTTGGGGTCATTTTCTGCAGTGCTCCAGCAGTCTGTCTCAAAAGCCTCTCCTGTAGGCCACCTTCTGTTGACCAGCAACATTCTCAGCTGCGTTCAGTGGTTTAATTTAAGTGTTTATTTCTAGTGATCTTTGTCCCTCTCTTTGAGCAAAATTGTTTGTTTGCAGTGTAGACACAGCAATGCAGGGTTTAGTCAAACATTTGCAAAAGCCTGGCTGTAATAGCATGGTGCTCAGCATATGGAAGCAGGAAGAATTTGTCTGCTTTCATTGGAAAAGAATGCTCTTTTCAGCTGTGGTTAGACTGCCACCAACATTGAGGCTAGTTAGTAAAGTATGAGCTACAATGATGTCAGTCCGCAACTGCAGTGCAGACATAGCTAATGTCAGATTAAAGTCCATGTATGTGAAAAACAAATGCGATGCTGATTTTATTTGATATTATTGGTGCTCATTGTAAATTCACCTTCTGATGGGGCATACTTGTTTTTAAATAAATATCATGTATTGCAGAGGACTTGCACAGCAGGGAGTCACAGCAATCTCTTGGTAGCTTTTACTAAATAGGCTGTGGGCACGCATCCATCTCTTATCCAGGGTCATATTTTATTTACTTTGTTTTCAGTTATGCCTATTCCTTATCCTAAGTTTTCTTTTATTGCTCGTTTTCTTTGTGTCAGTTGTAATTTTCCAGGTCACTTTGTTCAGGCATCCTTTACCATATGCAAAGAGACTCTGCAACTAGGATATACACCACTTAAAAGTATAGAAATGTTATTTAGTGCTAACACAAATACAAGACAGCAGTGATTACTCTGCTGTTCAGCTAAGTGTCAGTGAGCTCACCACAGAGCCTTCACTGGTCAGCAGTCTCCAGTCATGTGGGGTAGGGCTGGACTTCACTTCTCAATGAGTGTGTCCTCAGTGGCGGTGAATTGCTGTTTTGCAAATCCCTGATTTTCCCTTTAATTTTTTATACCTTCTAAGGTTCATGTTTTTCTTTCTGAACTTTCCTCCTTGAGCTGCTAATGACCCATCTCAACATCCCTGTGTCTACAATTTCACTTTTCTTATCTTACCTGCTTCTGCTCTTCATAGCTTCTCAGTGCTCTTTCTTACAGCTTCACAGCTTCCTCAGCAGCCTGAGCCAAGGATACATGATTGGGCTGTATCAGAGCTGGGCCTCAGATTGCAGAGTGCTGAATCCCTCAGAGAGGTGGGATTCACACTTCAGCACATCAATCTTCATGTTGGAGTGTCTGGCGGTTTCTAAGATCAGTTCATTAAGAGCTTCGGAGATTTTCCTGGGCAGGTGTAGGCTTGTTAGAAGATATGTGTTGACATCCAACAGGTTCTTTCCTAAACCCGCAATCCTTTGTGGTTTATTATTCACTGCTAATACTCTTTCTTGGGCCCTTTTGCTTATTCTTTATAATGAGTCCAAATCCAAAGTGAGCACAAGTGTTGCTTCCCCAAACAAAACAGTTGCTTGGCTAACGTTGATTTATCACTGATAGAAGAGAACATAGGGCTACCCAAACCTTCACCTAGTCTTTACAGTTTATGAGTCTACCATTTCCTTTAACTTGTTAGAAAGGAGTAATCTGTGGACTCCCCAGAATTCTTGGGCTGCTTCTATATCTTGTTCCTCTCTGTGATGTGGAAATGGCTATGTTGGGATTCAATGAGATTTCAGTATGCCCTTTAATCAAGCTGAGGTACTTATCTGCCTTTAGCTGCCAAATACAAATTCCCATGGATCTCTGTGGAAGCCTTTCTAAAAGCTTTGTGAGAGCTCTGAACTAATAGGGTTACAGCTGATTTGGTATGTTGCACATGCCTCTCGGTGCAGTTCTGACCTAATGTGGAGGGGCAGAGACTCCTTGCAGGCTTCCTTTCTGCTCACTCACGGTGGAAGCAAGACACGAAGTTGATCTTAAAGCTTGATCAACATCAAAATCAGTGTGAGTTTGGCTTTTTATGTCTCGGTAGATTTTATAGCAGGACTCAGATTGTAAACAATTCTAGGTAAGGTAACAGGTTTTTTCAGGTCTGTATGTGAGATTTGGGAAGGAACTGTCTTGTATCAGTGTATTTAGAACATGCGCCTTGTGTTGTGTCTGTAAAATGTCACTCAACACATTGGACCAATTAGCCTTGGAGGTTTTCTTCCAGAAGAAAGCATCTTATACATTTGCTTGCAGACATTCAGCCTCCAAGAATCTCTAGCTCTGATTCCCTAGAGACAGGTCTTTCAAAGGATCATAGCAATAAAAGAACATGTATTTTCTTGATTTCTGCTTGAAAGACACAATGCAAAACTAAACTGTATTTGCAGTATATGTAACTGAAATGGCACTTTCCTGACGTATATAGTAATGTATACCTGTCTAGATTTAAGAAGTGTTCCATCTATTTCTTTTCATGTTTTCCTATTTTCCCAGTAATGAATTTACTCCAAGGGACACATCAATTTTGCAAGCCAAAGTAAGGAAGCACTAAGTCCTTTTTCAGCAGATTCTATAAAAATGGAAGAAATCAGGTTTCGATAATAAACGTTTGCCGCTGTAAATGGGCCAAAGTGCCAGTACGGGTTAATGCTTGACAATCACATTAATCACCGTGAGAGAGCAGGCTTATGAAACCAGACACTGTACTCTGGAAGTGCTTGGGCATGCATTCCATTCTGAGATGGATTTGTAGTTTGAAGAACGGCTGGTTGCTACTAGTCATCAGTGTACACTGTCCATTTTGAGCAGTGAATTCAGAGCTATTCAGCCTCAATAAATCCTGACAAGCAGAAATGGAGCCATATTCTATTTTCTGAAATGTCCTCTCTCATTACACATTGGTGCTCCTTTGACAGCTTCTCTTCCTGCTGTCATAACTTCTTCTGTCATCTAGCTTCCAGTGGGCTCGAAACAAAACTCCGAATTTTTTATTAACTAATGACTGCTGATATCCAGGGCTTCTGTACTCATTTCATCAGTGCAGAGTTCTTTTAATTCCTTTTTTGTACCATATGGTGGCACAGACACAACTTTTGCGGTAGTGAGTTTCTTTGGTTTTCCACAGGGCTTATTGTGTATTGCAGTGGTGTCCAGAGTTCGTATTTATCAGATGAACAGTACCGTCAATAGAAGCCAAAGCACTGCAGCAGGAGATATTCAAGGGGCTACACCCAATTTGAGAGTGACTGACATCAATCATATCTCTGTCTTCAAGTAAATAACATATGAAAGTTTAGTTCATTAAAAAAGTATACAGAAGTTGAAGTGTGTATTTCATATAAGTCTCCTTAGACATTGCAGTATTTTCCTCTAAATTTTATTAAAACGTTGGAATATATATTTGACAAGGACTTTTTTCCACATGCTATCCTGACAGCTATATGATACGTCAAGATATGAAGTTAGAATAACAAATTTCCAGGAAGATATAAGAATTACTATTAAACTGAGTTATTCTTCCATTTCCCAAGTGAGATTATAAAACAATTCCAGAAGCATCAGAGTTGTCCTAACACTTTCTGGCTTTGCCATTACAAAGTATCAGAGTATTGAGTCCTGAAGTTAAACTATTTTGGTGGAAAGATGTCCTATACCTAATACATGAGAATTCTTTACATTATTTAACAGATCTTCCAATACTTGTGAACCACTCATGTTAAACTGGTTTTTATGGATGCCAAACATTGCTACATATTTCCATTACTTGTCACCCCTGTACTGCTACTTCAGATCTAGTCAGTGGTTGACATATGACTTGAGGAAATACTGCGATCAGGGAACTAATCATCAGAAAATCTACAGAGTCTGTTTAAAGATGTTGCTATAGCCTGTATGAGTTAAATAAGCAAGTGAGTACAGGAAGGAGAAAAGAAAACCCAGTGCTTAGATGTGGCCTGATTTTTCAAGGATTTGAAAGTTTGAAGCTCCATTTGGCTTCAGTAGAAACCAGGGTTATTCAAATCAGTGAAAGTCAATCCAGCAGAAACTAGACTGTGACAGTCAGTGTCCGTTTGTGGCTTATTACTTCCCAAATCGTGTTACAGAATAAAGCAATATTTAAAAATGAGTCATCTTTCATATTCAAGGAAATACTTTTTTTTTGTGTGTGTGTGTGAAAAATTGGGAGTTTTCAGTCTCCCTAAAATAAAAACCTATACAAAAGCTCCTTCTGAAAATGATTAATAGACAAAATTTGGTCATATGAAAATACTAATTACTTCCAGCTATTGAATTACATAAAACAGTGGAGTATCTCATAATGTTGACTATGACAACTGGAAAGCAAAGCTAATGTTTGGAACTGGTAAGAGATATTTCATGGAAAAAAGGCATTGAACCAGTATCTTAGGATTTTTTGGAGGTTTGGTGTCACAGGATGTTCTGCACAGGCTGTGACAGAGGGGAGGTGAAGGAAGAGGGAGAGACAGTGCAGAATCCTTTCTGCATCCCGATGAGAAAAGCTTGACAACAAGGGGCATAATAACTGCTCCAATAAAACACAATGAGAAGAGATGGATAGTCAGTAAATCTTACACCCCTTCAGATACTGGGCACCCTGCACTTGCACAGCATTGGACAGAGCCCAGGTGGGTTTTCCCACAGTGCACAGATCCTGTCTGTGGAGAACAGCTCTCGCTTTTAGCCATTCAAGCTGTGATATCATTTCCTTACAAGAAAACAACTCCATTTGTAAAGGATGTTCTCATGGAAGCTTCTTGCTGCACTGTCAGGGAAAGGCAAGGTGACATAGGTGGCCTTGTTGCAGTGAGCTGAGCTCATTGCGTGGCCAAGGCTTTGCGTGGCACAAGGCAGGCCTGTGCCTGTTCAGGGTAACTGCTATGTGGATCACTAGCTCCCAAACGTGTAACAGTGTCCCAGTCAGGATCAATACATGGGGGTTAGGGCTTTTTTGGTCAAGGAAGGGAATCTAACCTTTACCATCCCTTTTCACTATTTTCTTAGACTCAGTAAGGCTTGAAATGGATCAAAAGAACATTCAGGCTTGAATAAATACAAGTTTAAAGTATTAATCTAAGAATTGAGTTCAGCTGTAGCTGAAATACTTAAAGCAGAAAGAAACTCACATCATGTTAGCCAATGTAATTTTGGGTAGAGTTGAGCAATATGATCAACTACATCTGGGAAAAAAAGTAGACTAAAGCTATGTAAGAGAGATATGGCTGGAGAAAGAGACAAATAACCAGGGTCTTAACTATCACAATTGAAAAGTTAATTCTATGTAAATAATTGGGAGAGAAATATCAAGTGTGTGTGCAGGTACCTTTTGTATGTCAAAGCAGAAGACCAAGGGTTTGTACCTCTCTCAGAATACAAATACAAACCAGATGTAGTTACTTTATTGGAGGATTGAAAGTGGCGAAGGAGCTGGAAAATGGGGGTGCTAGAGGACTGCAGACATACTGGAATCACAGACGTGGTTAGGAAAAACAGCACCTTTGAGGGAGGTAAGCTGCCTTGGTACACAGGCATACTAAGGTCATGCTGCTGTGAGCATGTGGACTGCAAGAAAATTAGAAGATCCTGGGTTTGCAAAGGTGATTGAGTTCTTACAAGGGTGACTGAGTTCTTACAAAGATACCAGTGGTCTTTTGCTGCTCTCCCAGTGATGCTCTCAAATCCACAGGGGTCACAGGACTGGAACAGATAATGAGCACAGCCTACCACGCACCCCTCCTGATATTTCTCCTGATACCACCATGAGGATCTTTAAGAGATTCCCCCTTTGTTACTCTCCCTTGAGTTTTGTTAGCATTCTGGCCTCAGGTACCTAGATGAAATAACACAATGCCGTTGTAAATGCATGTTGTACACTAGCACTGCAGTAAGTGAGCTATGCAGTTATTGATAGGATAGAAATAAGCAAGAGCTACTAGGCTGTGGTTTAAAAGGGTGACATAAGCCCCTAACTGGCTATTCTTCATGTGTACAGAATTCCAATTTGAAATGATTTACAAGATCTGAGAATGTGACATTGTTGATGTGACATTTTGAGTTTCTCTTCTCCATGTCTGTTCTGTGTAATGATTTTTTAGTTAGTCCACTTGCGTGTGGTGAGAAAAAAACAGATTTTTTACTCTAGCTCTAAGCTACGCTGCAGGCAGATGGGAGTATTTTCTTGAAATAGAAAATGGCTGTAATAAGCAAGGAGTTATAGATGAGGCTAATCATGATGGCTTCCATCAGATCCGTCAGTCCTGCACTTACTGCCTGATTTATCAGAACAGTGTGGATGTTTCCTTTTCCTTAAGACATCTGGCTCACAAACTAGTTGGTGGGTAATCACCAATTTTGAAAGTTTTAGTTAATTTTAAAACAGGAGAATTCCAGCCAGTAACATTTTTGAAAAATAAATTGTGTTCCTGAATAGCACTGAGGCAGTTTATTCATATCATAAATATCTCTAATCATTGATTGTTCTTCCGTATAGATTCCAGTACTAAAATGATTCCCATTTAAGAGTCTTTTACCCTGAATTGTTATCGATCATAATGTTTTTACATATCCATTCTTCATCCAGGAATCCTTGAGTATTTAAATTAACTAGAGATAGGCCCAAACTACAGATTTGAGACTCATATCTGAGTTTCATCTCCTTTCTCCCATTCACTCTGACAGCTTTTTCCATAAGGCTTTAGTTCAGCACCATCCCACTAGCCACACATAATCATCATTTCAACCAGTGCAGAAGCAAGTAGAAGATGTGCTATAGGTTTGTGTTACAGGCAGTTGCAGAGAGAGCTTTTCTGGTGGGGCATAGGATATGGATGGATATTGATGGAGTATTGATAAGAAATCACAGAATCACAGGATAGTAGGGGTTGGAAGGGACCTCCAGAGATCACCTCATCCAACCTCCCTGCTAGAGCAGGATCACCTAGAGCAGGTTGCACAGGATCACGTCCAGGCGGGTTTTGAACCTCTCCAGAGAAGGAGACTCCACACCCTCTCTGGGCAGCCTGTGCCAGTGCTCCGTCACCCTCAGAGTGAAGAGGTTTTTCCACATGTTCAGGTAGAACTTTCTGTGTTCCATTTTGTGCCTGTTGCCCCTTGTCCTGTCTCTGGGCACCACTAAGAAGGGTCTCACCTCACCCTCTTGACATCCACCCTTTAGATACTTACAAGTGTTGATAATATCATCTCTCAGTCTTCTCCAGGCTAAACAGACCCAGCTCTCTCAGCCTTTCCTTATACAAGAAATGCTCCAGTCCCCTCATCATCCTTGTAGCCCTCTGCTGGACTCTCTCCAGTTCCTTTTCTTTCTTGAACTGGGTAGCCCAGAACTGGACACGCCATTCCAGATGTGGCCTCACCAGAGCAGCGTAGAGGGGGAGGATAACCTCCCTCAACCTGCTGGCCACACTCTTCTTAATGCACCCAGGATACCATTGGCCTTCTGAGGGCACATTGCTGGCTCGCGGATAACTTCTTGTCCTCCCTAGGTGCAGGACCCTACACTTGCCCTTGTTGAATTTCGTTGGGTTCCTCTCTGCCCAACTTTCCAGCCTGTCCAGATCTCACTGAATGGCAGTGCAGGCCTCTGGTGTATTAGCCACTCCTTCCTGTTTTGTATCATCAGCAAATTTGTTGAGGGTACACTCTGTCCCCTTGTCCAGGTCACTGATCCAGTCCCTTGGTCATTCCATACTTCCTAGTGGTATCCCATGCACAGAGAGACACAGATGAAAAGACCTGTCAATAAAGGAACAGGCTATAAACATTTGTTTCCTGCCTCCAATAACAGTCTTTTCTAAATGTTTCAGAGGAAGGCTCAGGAAAGCTTGAAGAAAATTACAGGGCAACCTATGCAAAGAAAAGTTTCTTCACAAAAAATGACTAATTTAAGGATGGTTTACAGGGAACAAAGGTACTTCCAGTAATTCTATTTATAAAGTAGAATTTGGATTAATAAGTTGTAACGTTAATTTTAGGATTTTTTTTCTCTATGAGCTCTTTAAAATTTATATAAAATTTACATTTTCAACACTGAAAAAAGCAACTTTATTCAATGTCCCGAATAAATCTTCTTATTAAATTGATTTTAAAATGTTCAGTTCATGACGGATATAAATTTTGTTTGTTTAGGGGCTTTAAATTTCATTTAAACCTCATCATGCAATTTATGCCTCAGTTTAGTTTTATATTTATCCCTCAAGTAATGTCTTTTTGTAACTTCATATTGCATTATATAATCACATTGTTCATTAATGTCTAATATACACATTTCATTAATAACAAAATCTTGTGTTTGCAAATGCATTATTATTATTCAGCATTCCAGATCAAACAATCCCTTATTTAATAAATCATAAAAATATTCTGATGAGGACTTTATTAATATACCTTATTGTATTTACTAATCTTAGTACAGAAACCAAAGTTTGAGTCTTCTCTGAGGGAAGACTGAGAATGGGAGGAAGGAATCAGTGTTATTCAACCTAGACTGTATGCTGTGCTTATCAACAGTGTCTATAGCACTGGCTGTAGACAAAAGCAGTTGCATTTTGATTTATATCAGTGTTTAAAATAACTGAAATGGCCATTGGTTGATTTAAATGAAGGCTCAGATATATCTGCCATTTGTCACAGCTGTAATCTTTATATTGCTGGAAGAACATTGAAGCAATTTTGCTGTTTTTCCAAAATCAGACTTTTCTCATGGCCAATGTACTGTAACATAATGAGTTGCTGTGCATTAGCATGCAACAAGTATTCTTAAATCTCAGTGAGGATTGATAATGCCAACTCCACGTACCTCTCATCTGCAATGTGAAGGATTCTCTTGCTATATTCTTCCACCACTCTGTCCTGAAGCTTTTCCTGTGAAAGGAGATGACCTGAGACTATGTTATCCTCAAAGTGACTACGAACACTCTAAAGATATCAGCATGTCTATTTTGGCCTGCCTGTGGTGACTTAGAAAATGAAGATTATCATGGGAAGGCATAGATAACAGCACCAGTATTTTGGGTTATTTCTTCATGCTTCCTTTTTTCTGTTTTAATATAGTTTTTGATTCTGAGCAAGATACTGGGTTGAAGTACCAGATAGGAGAGAAGCTATAACCATGTCAATAAAGACCATGAAATCTGAAAATCTCTTTAGAAAATCCATTCTTGTATCATTTTCAAACAGGCTTTGACTATATGTGTTGGAGAGTTTACATAAACAGAATGTCAAATGTGCCAATTGCTATACAATATTTTTGACAAGTACTTTGAAATTACACAAATTCAGATGAATCCCAGTTCTTGCTTTTCTTCACATGCACTGTACTTATGCTGGATGCCAAGGGGTTAAATCATATTTTTAAAGTGCCTCTGTGTTCTTGCAATTACCTGAATTTCCAGTATATGATATTTTATTTTTATTGAGTATAGGAAGAGCACTCCCTTTTTTCTGTCAATGGCTTTTGGAGGAGGACGCTTAACAGTGGCATTAATGGCTTGCAGCTTGGAGAAATTTTCTCATCCCAAGGGCACTGAATATTACAACAATTGACACAGAGGTGCTAGCATCAGCAACATCGTGCTTCTCACTTTCACTTCTAGTGGCATTGATGGCCAGCTTAGAGGGGGCTAGAGAATATCAAGTGGGGAGCCTGGGGACTGAAGTGGCAGCTTTTCTTCTTCTTTATTTTAGATTTATGCATTTTAAGTCACTCCTCATTGATGTCTGGGAGAGACTCCTAGCAGAAAAATACACAAGAGAAAAAGTAAAATTGTGGAATGCACCAAACAAGAGTTTCTGCTGGTGACAAGGTCAATCCAAGAAAATAATTAATTAAATCTTGCAAGTGCCATTTTTGTTTCCCATTCCAAGCTGGTGTTTTAACAATGAATTTACTGTGCTCAAGAATGTGTCCTTGCAGAACAAGAGAATTAATGTTTCTCACTTATTTCTCTTTATTCTTCATGGAAAGCAGGAAGAGTCAGAAATAAATTTATTCTTGATTATTCAGTAAGGAAAGATCAACCAGAATTTGCTTATGTCTGTTTTTCTCACTCTTCCTATAGATAACCACAACGTTAATAAAATTGCCACAAATGACAGATGGCAGTGGTAGATTCACCTATAGGCCAGATGTACTAGATGCCTGGGGCGACATAAACTAGGACAGTATAGAGTAGTCAAAAGGGGAAAAGTGATTGCCTCAAGATTAAAGCCAGCTTTGCAAAATTTCACTCCCCAGTCATCTAGGGTGAGTGATTTTTTATTTTTCTTTAATGAGTAGTACATTGTCTTCAACGCTTTTGCTTTTTGCCACAGTAACTAAAAGCAGGGATAGTGCAACACATTTTCCATCACTGAGAAATGTGATGCAGATTTTCAGTTAAGAAAAGTGGGTTCTGCTCTCCTCTCAATACATATTTTGTTCTTCTTTTCTTTATCAGCTAATCATATGCATGATTTAGTGTCCTGTGGTGCAAGAGAGTATAACAAATATTAAAGTATTACTTATTCTAACGATCAAAGAAGGATAAGATGAAGACCTACAAGTAATGTCTCAAGTTCCCCTTACCCGTGCTTGATGGTTGTGTGTATTTGCTACAAACCAGAATATGGTTTTGCTCAGACTCCTGAGTTTGCCAGTATGAAGTTGAGCCGCCATGTTGGCTGTCAGACCATGGTAGGAATGAAGGACATCCATGGCTGCAAGATTTTCACAGCGTCGGCAGGACATGAGTACTGCAGCCTGGGACTCAGAGTAGGACAGAGGAATTGTGGCAAGATATAGGACTTCTAGAGCTAAAGAAAGGACCTGTCATGACTTGAGAAAAAGCATGCGGAGTTAGGTATGTTGTGATGCAGATATTCACCGCTGGCCTACAAAAATACCTAGAGAATTAAGGGCAAATATTTTCAAGCTTTCAGTAGATGGGGTAGAGATTAAAACAGTTTTTATTTCTCCACTTGGTGACAGAAAGTGTTATTTTATCAGCAAGCTATTTTCTTCATAGTGATTTCATTTAAAATAGTATGGAAGAAAATAACTCTCTTTAGATTAAGATTCTGGTTATTAATTAATATCCACTACTGGATATTGCTCTAGAGGTTTTGGTGGTTTTTTTGTGTATTGGCTTTTCTGGTGTGAGGTATAAGATGGGTATGCAGTAGTTTGTTTGTGTTTGGTTTTGTTGTTGGGGTTGTTTTTTTTCCTGTTTACCATAAAAATTCATACCAGAGCCAAACTTTCCCGTGGCTGCCACTTTGGAAGAGAAATGTGTTGTGCATATTGACTGGTGGATCCGCGACCATTACTGCCACTAGCAATAAACCGCCACGAGAGGAAGCTCACTTAAACTGTCAGCATGCTGGCGATGGAGAGCCTTTATTTTGTAAGAGAAGGTTTTCCAAACTTGCTTTTCAGATCGGCAAGTCTTTAAAATGTTGCGAAAGCCTTTTTAGCACTCAAGAGCTTTTACATTTGTGCTATTCAGAGCAAATAATGTAGTTGGTGTCGTTTCCTTTCTTCAGATAATTTGCCTGGGAAATTATGTTGAGTTGCAGTTGCCTTAACCTGCTTGCAGACAGGAGTTTCTAAGGTTAGCTACATAATGACACGGCATTGCTTACCCGGGAGCGTGGCAAATCTGTGAAGCAGGACACTGGGATATCCTACCACGTGCCCAGCTCCCCTGCATGCCCTCCCTGTAGCCAGGAGAGAGCGGAGGGAGCTGTGCATCACATGGACCAAAGGAAGCAGAAATATCCTGCGGGGGCCGCAGAAGGCACTGAAGGCTCTCAGGCATGCTGTGACTTGAGACAGTGTTTTGGGTATGTTAATTAGTGTAAGACAAAGTCTAACATCTTTACAGAAGTTCACAACACAGCACGAGGGTCCAGTCCAACCACATTCTGAATCAATGCAAAGCAGAACAATTGAAGAACAGGCAGCATCATTATTATGGTGACCTATAGTGGTTTTATGTTCTCATAACACTCTGCAATCATAGTCCTGATTTACACAGCAGCTTTTACACTGTGAATACTGTCCAGTACATTTTATGTCACTTTCCTTTTGTTATTTTGTGCTGTTTTATATGGGAGTATACGGTGACAAAATAGCAGCCAGTACAACAAACACCTTGACCACAGAGCAGTTTCTGTTGTGCTGGATGTGGTCTACAAGCTCTGAATCACATGCACTGCGCAAAGAGTTGTAGTGGTTCAGGACACAGTGGTCCTGCGGAGCAGAGTAACCTGCTGCTGAAGGCTGTCACAGCAGCCAGCTAGAAGCCGCGTGCCTTGGAGTGGCTGATGTGGGAACAGGCTGCTTTTTAATGCCTTTGCTGTGGGAGTGGTAGTCTTCAATATGGGTAAGGAAACAAACAGCTGAGGATGATTATGCTTTAACCACCACAATGAGTTACCAGCAGTCATCTGTTAGGGCTCAAGCCCCCTACAGGCCACAGTAGATGATATTACAGGCAGAAAAAGCTCTTCTATGGGCAGCAGCATTAAAAAAGCCTGAATTTCTACAGATTTCTTGTGCTGTTTCCATTGAACAATCCTCCACTAGCACTTTCTTAGCTACTTCACATGCTCCAGTGCCTGTCTCTCAGCCCTCAGTATCCCCCCACATTGGTCCTTCTGATCAGATATTGTAACTGTGATTGCAAATTCTTTCAGGTAAAATCTGGAAAAAAAAAAAAAAGAGCAGGAAAAACATTGTATGGCCTGATTCTTCATCTGATTTCATAGCTTGATACCATTATTAGATTAAAAAAAAAATCTGTTGAAGTGGCTTTTTCAGTAGGAGTGGTGTTTTTAACTAAATGAAGTTAAAAGGGTCAGCGAGCTATTGAGTTCTGAGCAACTCAGAGGAAGGAAGCATCCCATGATCATCTTAAAGTCTATCTTCACAAAACAGCTGAAGCTTCTAGTTTATTGTTAAAAATAGTGTAGAAAAAATAATTTGGTTTTAGTCTTTGACAGAAAAAAATTTTTTGTTTTTTTTTTCCAGAGGGAAAAAATAGTTCTAACGCGCTCTACTCAGTTTGCCTCTACTGAAATAAATAAATTCAGGCTGAAAAAAAACTCGGAAAATAGATGGGGAAGGAAGGGGTTTCATGAAGTATCCTACATCTGTCTAAACACACTAACTCTCAAAAAAATCAATGCTACACATTTTGTAATGCCATAGTAACTCATTTCCCACCTGCAAAAAGAAATAGACTTGAAACAATTGGTGTCCCCTCTCAGAAGTCTGTTTTATAGCATACCTACCAGCATGCGATTGTTTCTACTTTTCCGTACTAGACGTTTTGGAGACCAAAAGCTGCAAGATGAGACAGTCTGCATTTTGATCGGGTGAGACTGGTGCATAAACTGGATCCCAGTACATATACTGCAGACCACTTAGTGAAACAGGCATTGCAAAAGTACCTTATTTATTTCTGAATGTCAGCTTTTGTATTTAAGTCAAGGATAGTGTCAATTTATTTCCATTTATACAGATGTAGGTGTTGAATCTTCCAAAAGAATTGGAAAAGGAAGATAAGAGGGAGAGGGAGAGGCATAGAAGGGAAAGAAAGAAGCAACTGTGTAAATGTAATAGAGACATAAATTAAAAGTAGTCTGAGACACTTGAGGAAATAAGCACAAGGCAATAGTGGTGAAAGAGACAGAAGAAGAGAATTTCCTAAATGAAACTAGACAAAAATGTGAAAAAGAAAATCTGTGGAGAGAAGTTAGCAAAAGGAGACATATGGAAAAAGATTATGAAAATAAAGCTTTCCATTATAGATTTAGTATGTGTTGTATGCAGCAACTGACATGGTCTGGTATCAGTAGTTTTTACTTCTATTATTTTAACTCATGGTCATGGATAATATGGCAATGCCTGAAGTGATGGGAAGACAGAACAAAAATGTGTCTGTGCAAGAGTATTTGCAATCTGAAGTTAAAATAAAAGACAACATATGATACAGATGAAATCAGAACAGAAGGAAATGTTTAGAAAGCAGTAACTGAAGGTGTTAAACAGGCTTAACTCATGTCAAGTGTTTCTAAATGACACAGGAGTATTTAAGTGAAAATTTGATGTACAACAATGAAATAGGTTTGAAGACAGTTATTGGAAGGTCTTATCAAGCATGAAGAGCAATAAGAAAGAAAGATAATGGGTGTAAAAGTTAAGAGGCAGTTGTGACTGGGTAGATAGTGGGTCACGAGTCATGAGGAAACCAGCAAATGCATTTTGATAGTGTCAAGAGAGCGAGGTGGAGAATGACCTTGAAAATGGAGATGACTAGACTGCATTTGAGTCTGAAGAGAAGAACGCACTAGTGGAGAAATACAGGAGTGAAAGTGCAGAAGGGTTAGGTTGGTATTTTATTTTTGCAGTGCAAATCTCAATGGACACGAGCAGAACAAAACTGCATTCCTTGAGACCAAAGAATCAGGTACTACAATAACAGAAATATGGAACGAAGAGAGTTTGGGCCAAACTTTCAACTAGGTGGTTTCATGAGGCCTGTACTGAATGTTTTTTATGTAGAAACATTTAGATGTAGCCTTGGGGCCAAAGATGTGAGTCAAGGATGGTGCTCTGTTTCTAGTCCTGCATAAGAGATGAAAATGTGGGACTATCAGGAATTATTTATGAGGAACATAGTCCAAGCACAACTACAGGCTGGGTGGAGAATGGATTGAGAGCAGCCCTGAGGAGAAGGACTTGGGGGTGCTGCTTGATGAAAAGCTCAACATGAGCCGGCAGTGTGCACTGGCAGCCCAGAAAGCCAACCGTGTCCTGGGCTGCATCAGAAAGAGTGTGGCCAGCAGGTCGAGGGAGGGGATTCTGCCCCTCTACTCTGCTCTTGAGACCCCACCTGGAGTACTGTGTCCAGCTCTGGGGTCCCCAGTACAGGAAAGACATGGAGCTGCTGGAGCAAGTCCAGAGGAGGGCCACAAAGTTGATCAGAGAGCTGGAGCACCTCTCCTACGGGGACAGGCTGAGAGAGTTGCGTTTGTTCAGCCTGGAGAAGAGAAGGCTCCAGTGAAACCTAATTTTCCACCTTCCACTATCTAAAGGGGACGTACAGGAAAGCTGGTGAGGGGCTGTTTCTTAGGGAGTGCAGTGATAGGACAAAGGGTAATGGGCTTAAACTAAAAGAGGGGGGATTTAGATTGGACATTAGGAAGAAATTCTTCCCTGTGAGGGTGGTGAGGCACTGGAACAGGTTGCCCATAGAAGCTGTGGATGCCCCCTCCCTGGCAGTGTTCAAGGCCAGGTTGGCTGGGGCTTTGGGCAACCTGGTCTAGTGTAGGGTGTCCCTGCCCATGGCAGGGGAGTTGGAACTAGATAATCCTTGTGGTCTTTTCCAACCCAAATCATTCTATGATTCTATGATTCTATGACAGTCAAGAGAGATCAATGATGAACGTATATCCAGTGCTCATACAGCTTGTCTAAGTCTGAGACATAGTCCAAAGTCTGCTAAAGGAGGATCTCTGCATTGTTTTCACTGAATGGTACACAGAAAACAGACTTTACTCGACAGATGTGCTGCTTTCTAGTGGAGTCATTCAGGAGCATGCACTGCATTACTATGACAGATTATTATTTTTCAGAATTACTGATTTGAACAGCCTTTCTTAATTTTCATCATGAATTTGAATCTTAGCACAAGATGGATTAATTGAAAAAGTCTTCAACAAAGTGACCAGAAGAAAACATGTTCACAATTAAATTGGCGTTTGGACACCTGAGATAGGAACAGACGGTAGGAGCAGAAGTTGTATCATCTGAGGACTATGTAGGGACTGGTTGGAGTAGATCTTGAAATTCAGATCTTTTGTTCATAGAAACAACTGCAGAAAAAAAGACACTCTAGGCCCAGGAATCCCGTTCTGCTCTTTAATCATCAGAAGAGTGATATTACTAAAGCTTTACCAAAGCAGCCACAGATTTTTCCCAGCAAGTGAAGCGCAGAACCACAGACATGAAATTATTTTAAGAATTGGGCTGAAATGTGCTCTGGTGAATATTTCTGACAGGCCTAAAAGGCATTAAACATCTCTCTGCAGTGTGCAGTGAAGTCTCCTGCAATTTCATCAGCAAATTGATTTTCTCATGATTATCAGGGTGTGTAAGGTGTTCCAAGACAGAGAAACTTTTTAGGCTATTTTGCCAAAATGTTCTCAAGCTGATATTCAGGGGCTTTATGTGGATATTCCTGCCACTAGCAGAATTGAAATGAAAATTTGTGTGTAGAAATTGTGTAGAAATATGTCATGCATATGAGGAAACACTGGCAAAGTAGAGAGACAAATGTAATATCTGATAGGGGTAGAAGAATGAAAAGTGACTCTTTGTAAACTTGTGCTTGTTTTTAGAAAATTAAAATTATTTTACTTTTTCTTGGCTGGCATTCTAAATACCAAAGTAAAATTCAAATTCTGAAGGTCTGCATATTGAAAAAAAAAAAAAGTTTATTTTCTGAACAAAGCAGGAAATTAGTCATAGTTGAAGATTTTTTTAATCAAGTCTGGTGAACAGTTTTACCAAAAAAAAATCAAATGTACTTGACCAGCTTCTGTGAAGAAAATTTAAGATTTTTAGTTCTGAAAACTTGTAGCTAGCCTTCTTTATTCTTCAGAAAGATATTCCTATATATTTTGTGTGTGTGAACTGAATATAATGATAAGACTAAGTGACTGCTATTTTAGTTGAATGTAATGTTCTCTTAAAGTGGATAATTATCAATATTGTTTCCTACTACAGGTTTTATTTTGCACTGCCACAATAATTTTCTTTGCCTGTTTTTCACTGCTTGTTTTCTAAAAGCATTTATTCAGAAGTGACATTTCTGTGCCTCATGCAACTATTATATGTCAACATGTGGTTGGAAAACAGAAACAGATAGGTGTGAATTGATCATCCTGAACAATTCTGCTGTTCAGTACAAAATACAGGTATTTCATATACACAAATTCTGCACATTAAAAAAAAATATTATGTCTCAGATCTTAAAAGAAACATTTCCTTTGGTTCTGCCAGTCTTCCTTCTTTATTTATTTTCAATAGACTTTCAAATACTTTAATTTCTGTGCATTGAATGGTCCTGGATTGGTACATCACATGCCTGAGTATTCACAGGTTGCGAGGTACGTGTTTATAGAACAGAACTGTCAAGAGAGTGGGAGAACAGGCCCCTCAGGACAACTTCTTAAATCCAATCACTGGGACTGCTAAAATAGCTGGATGAAGTTCCTTAGGCATTTGAATGACAAAAATGTTTTTTTAAAGAAGTCACTGAGTTAGTGTGACGTCTTAACACTCACAGAACTTTTTCTTGCCTTTGCTCTGGTTATAGACATGTGTATCCAATGATGTGCACACTCACAGAAATGCAATCCTACACTCATTCTTCTGACTTTTTTGCAGGTGCACAGCGGTGGCCTGAGCAGTCTAGAGCAAAAGAATTCGGAGTCACAGTTATTGCAGCTCGCTAGAAAAAATTACTCTCAGGCAACCAAATAGGCCCCAGTTCTTGTGTGCAGATGTAGATCAATGCTTTGTTTCCTGTCTCAAGATTCGGAGGTCAATTCTTCCAGACTCTGTTGGTTTATATAGGAACAACCAAATTTGTGACCCAAAACTCAGTTTCCTGCTTTGTTGCATGTGTAAACAGATCCCTGACAAATCAGGTAATGCTTCTGTTTTCCTTCTCTGATAAAGCCATATCATTGTACTGCATGGAGAATAAAATAAAGTAACCACATTATCTGTCATTATTACTTGTTACCTGATTTACTGCTTATAATTTACATGATTATGTCTAGATAAATTAAATTTGATAAAATGAGTGATTAAAACAGCAAGTTAAATGAACCAGCTGAAGAGGAGCAATCACTGGTAATGAAAGAAGATAACAGAATGCACTGGAATAATTACTTTTTATTTTCTAATGAAGTGTTATTCTTTCCTTTTCTTTCCTCTTAATTTTCTTTCTGCAGTTGGCAAGTAGCTTACTTAAATATTCTTGAAGATTGTAGGCATTTCTATGATTAATTATTTGTACTTTTTTGTGAAATCTTGGTGTGTAAAATGGCAAGGCAAAGTCATATATCATGTCTCAAGTAAATAAAATAATGACTGCACTAAAACCAACAAAGAAACTGTTGTCATACAGGGGTCAATAGCATTTGGGAATTGAAATATCTGCAAAGCTTCAATAATTTTACCTTTATTTCCTCAGTATTGACAGGTATGATTCTATGATTATATGTATGAACTGCCCTCTTTGGCTATTGTGATGATAATTTTGGAACCTCAGGTTCAGACTCCCTCAGAAGAGTTTGTGGGAAACTATCCCATTTATTCTTTGGCTCAGAATTCCCTTCTGCTCTGTTTAAAGAGAGCAACTCATGCAGTCTCTGTCCACTCCCATGCTAAAGTCCACTTGGCACCTGCAGTCCTGATATATTTGTCATGGAGAAGAATAAAGTAAGTTTTTTTCATTACTGGTGTTTGCAGCAAACCTCAAGAGTTCATGCCATTTGGCTCCCTGGCATTGCAATCCCATGCACACTTCTCTTTCTTAGAGGGCTTCCTCTTGCTAATTTTAAACAACACTTTCTGATATTTGAAATGTATCTGCAAAGCTCGAATGTTGCAGGAATTTAAAACTCCTTTGAAGACTGCTGCTCATTCTTCTGTTGGCCGGGAGATATTTATGTATGTATAGTCTTAGGTGTGGAAAGTTATTACAGAATTTATGAGCAGATACACTGAGGTCTGACTCTGTGTGGCTTCTTCTGAAAACGCAGCACAGAAAATACCAGGTGAAAGGTAGGCAAATGTGGTTTTAAGCACTGCAAGTACCAGGTCAGACAGTTAGGCTATTTCACACCTTATTGTGAAATTATATTCCAAATATATGCACTATCCACAGGGCTTATGGAAAGGAGTGTGCTGGATGACCCACCTATTGTTTTGCACAGATATTCATGGCCAGAGCATTTTTAAAAATCCTTATTTATTCAGTTTTACATAAGGGCATGGTTATGCCTGTAATCAGATTTTCTGAATGGGATGATCAGTTATTGTCCAGAAGGTGATGAGACTCCTTGTTACAAACATCCCTTGCAGTGACAACTTCAGCTCTATCAAATGAGATTCTTTGAGCTGTTCCAGTGAATTCTTATAATTCAGCTGAGCCATGGTCCTGTGTGACTACTCCAGCATGAACCATTACTATTGATTGTCTTGAATTCTGTGTAAAAAATATCCCATCTTAACTAAGTAAAAAATACTGTCCTGGGTGACCATTTCTGCATGTTCAGGAACAGTTGCTACTGTCTATTTAAAATAATCTATATAGAGTTTGGTCAATTCTATGACAGAAATTGCCTGGGGGAGTCCCTGGGACTGCCAGTTTCTCCACCCAGGGAGTTAATCAGCACATCTTAAGCACAAAAATAGTGTCTAGTAATTGGATTAAGCACAGCAGGAGCTGCCTGGGGGAAGTGGCTGTCCAAAATTCCCACCTGGAGAGTTCCAGTAAGGATAAGTCAAATGCTTTATTGTGGAGTTCAGTCAGTCACCTTCCTTCAAGTCAGTTTTTTTAGCAAATAAGCTCATCAAGCCATTTGTCTCCCCTGTGCTGGGTCTAGCTAAGGAGTTCCTGGACCGCCCAGATAAATGTGCACACAAGCACAGCCACACTGCAACTGGAAATGGAATTTTCTCCTTATATCACAATGTTAACTTAAATTCCATGGATTTGTCACAACTAATGAAATTTCAGAGAAACGACAGAATCCCTCATTGCGACTATGGCATTTTGACTCTTTCGAAAAACTCAGACCGCGACCGGTAACCTTACCAGTGTTCAGTCTGTCAAGGCCTATACTCTCGTCACTGAAAATGAATAGGTACTTGAATGTTGTTCCTACAACACATCTTGGGACACTGTATATTAACACCTGTAACACTAACAACTTCTTAGCAGTTAACATTGCAATTTGAGGTATTTCCTAGCCATGTTGACCATTCAATGCAGATGGCGTTATGGATCACACTAATGCAAAGGCCAACTGCTGGTCCTGCGTCTTCCTGTCCAGTGAAAGGTTGCATCCAAACACACCTAAATGTAGCTGCGTACCTTTCACTTCCGTAGGAATTTCCTTTCACCATGAATGTGCAACTAGAATTGGCACATCCACTTTTTTATAGCCCTAAATCAGATTAGATGGAAGCTTAAAAACTTTTCCTGACGCACCTACTTTCAGTTTCAAACCCCAGAGAAAATCCATAGTACCCTAAGATTAAGAAGATTTAAGGGTGTTTGTTTGTTTATGATTATGAGAGATCCTCACTGCATTTCTGTAAAAAGACATTTTATGAAAAGAATTGGGAATGGTTTATGTTTAAATATTGATAAATTCTCTGTGAGGTTTTGTAACAAAAAATGCATGTTTGATGTTTGAAAGTTCTAGAGATTATAGTTGTTCATTTCTTGATATTTAATCGCCCCAGCAGGCTCATTTTAATTGTTTCTGCAGCAGCAGTCAATGAGTATCAAATTCAAAAATAGTATAGCAATTCAGTTGTCCTCTGAAGAATTAATTTGTTAAATTTGGACATGAAATCCAGTCCTTAAAATGTGAAATAGTGACATTTTAATCCTGCAAATCTGAAACCATTTAACTCTGAAAGAGCTACTGCTGTCTTCACAGTATACAGTCTTAGGCATTATGCTGCCTGTTTTAAAGACAAAGATTCGAAGTTACCTAGTAACAAGTGCAATGAAGTTCACGATAGGGTTGGAGGTACAACAAAAATATATTATTCTACCTGTTAGGCAGAAATAGAGTGTTATTTGGATGTTGAAATTCTGCCATATTGAAGAAAGAGGAAAGATTTGTCTCGGAGGCCAAATTAAAACACTTTCAGCCATCCTTCAGATGGCCCATAGGTTTGCTGTATTGCAGGCATTCCCAAGAGAGATACGTGGCATAGGCATAGGCACAGGCACAGGCATAGGCATAGGCACAGGCTTAGGCATAGGCTAGGGAGTCAAAGGGCGAGAAACTGTACTTTACTTCTTGTCTGCCATCAGTTTACCTTCACAAAGATGAAATGTGGCTGTCACTGAAGTCAATAACAAAATCCTTGGATGCATGTGCTCGTGTGTGTTTGTGTGTGCGCTTGTATATGTGTGTGTATACCTGTGCACACACACCCCTGTAGGGAAAGTTCTGATCAAATCGTTTTACCTGGTTTAACAAATAGGAGGTATGATGTCACGATTTCCGCCCAGGTAGTCGGTGTTAAGTGACTGAATATGTCAAGTCTTGCGGGCCAGCACAAAGTATGTATGCAGCTTATATGTAAGGTGGATTATGTGTACGTGAATAGCGCAGTTACAGCTCAGATGTGTTACGTTTATGTGTGTGTGGAGGACTAACATGTTATAAATGTATCGCAGAGTGCTGACATCAGAAAGCAAAATGGTCAGCGTGCTGCCAAGTGTCACTCCTGTTCTGAGCGCTTCATCTCTCAAAGCAGAGTCATGTACCTTTGTACAGCTGATAGCAAGCACAGTATTGCTTTGCAATAGTGATAGCAAAAGTAAAGCAATGGAAAACTATATCTGATCTTTCAAGAACCTGCCCTTATTTAGACACTTAATTCCAGTTAACTTTTATAAGCAAGCACTGTGCCCACGGGTATTAAAGCTGCCGTGTGTAGGATTTATAGTGCAGTGGGTCCGTTGGAAGCTTTTAGCAATATATGGAGATAATAATGTATGAGGTCTGATTCCCATTTCAGATATATACCGACGCATAGAGTTGACTCACTGACTGCAGTGGGGTTATTACAATTTATGTCAGTGTAAACACAAGAGAATCGCCCTGGTTGCAATCAAAGGTTACTGTCTGCTGGCTCTTGGGTGACACATTTTTCTGGAACACACAGCATAATCAATCCGTAGTCAAAGAAGGTCAGTGGTACTTTGAAGCATCTGGGTTTTTTTTTTCTGGGAGAACTGGCAGAGCAAGAGAAGCAGGTTAGGAAGATCAAGCCACTGATGGCAAAGGAAGGAGGTCTAGCACAGGAAGGAGATTTAGAGGGACTGCCAAGCAAAAGCAATTAAACTCAGGCAAGTGTGTTTAGAAATAATGCTCTATCTTACCAGCTTTGCACTTTAACTCCACAGAGTTTCTACGACAAGAGTAAAAGAATGATATTTGCGAAAAAGAGGTCAAAGAGAACAAATGAAACTGCCTAACAAACATAAACAAAAAAGGCAACAAAAAGAGAAAAGAAGAAAGAAAAAACGAAGGAAAGGAATAAAACAAGGAGAGGTTAGGGAAGGAGAGAGGGATTTTTGTCTTTTCTGCCAAAATCAACACATCTTCTCGCTCAGGCCTGGAGCGCTGTCTGGAGAGCAGCTCGGTAAAGATGACAGAAAGTCTCTTGTGTTGTGTTTCAGGCAAATATTTCTTGCATTTACATCTAATGCAATATTCTTTTGCTTTAAAAAGTGGGCACTGCAGCCAACTTCTACAGGTGTATTTATAGTCCAACACATCGCCAATTATTTAATTTACATTTCCATAGTAACTATTAGCAGAATCCAGGAAAAGAAAATAAGTGCAGGCATTGTTCGACAGTTACACTGCCACATACGCAGCGTTGTTCAGCTGTAAGCAGCAGTTTAAAAATACACACCCGTGGGGCTTTTTCCTACTGTTATGTCCTTCTGTCACGGTAGCACCTGGAGTTTCTGGCTATAAAATATACAAAACCACAGGAAAAGGCTATTCTCCAGTACAGACAACCAGCAGTCCAGATTTATAATAAGGTGCAAAAGGCAGGCAGATGCATGAGGGCTGAGGACCCAAGGGTCTAAGGGTCTAAGGGTCTAAGGGCTAAGCTGACAATAGCCATGGGTTTTCTCATGGCATATAAAGTGGTCACAGAAGCCACAGGTGACACCCAGAATCCCCAAGCCACATGCCAGTGACCTGGTGGTAGGTCACTAGCAGCACTGATGGTAGGAAAATCTGTGCAAGAGGGATTTAGAACAGAAAAAGTTGAGACCATGAGAAATGTTGGCATAGATTTTTCTTTCTCATAAGTTTACATTCCTGTGGAAGTTGAGGAATGCTAGTGAGAGTAAGGGCCACTCTCAGAGGCAAAACAAAATATCTAAGTCCTTTTACATAGCTAGGAAGAATATCATGGGTCTTGTTTTCACAGGAAGCACGCACCGAATGGACAGGGGTTCTGCTGGGTGGTCAGGGTAATCAAATTGTACTTTCAATAGGCTGTTGGTGAGGTTTTACAATGGATCTTTGGAGCTTGCTTTCTGCTAACCACCGAGGTGAAGAGAACATCCAGGTCCTGTTGAAGTCAAGGGTGAAAAGTGGTGACTTTTTAAAGCTGGAAAGTGTCTCTGCAAATACACTTGCTCTTTTCACCATCAACTATCATTTTCCCCTCGCTGATTATGAAAAGAAGTGGTTGCCTCAGGTAATTATGTGTACAGGAAGAAATTCTCGCTGCTTTCTGAATATCACCAATAACACGTTTAAGTGATTTACTGTACCTTGTAATTGGTTTTCTGAAAATATGAATATTTTACTGCCACTGTGGCAACTCTCCACAGCATCTATAATAGTGACATTCTGCAGGACATGATTAATGTGTTTTATTTTTTTGCTCTGTCTAGAAGTAAGAAGGTTAGAAGTTTTAAAATTATTTTCTTTTGGAGAACACACAAAAAGATCATAAAGCTGCATCTGATCAATGTGTGAGAGCTTTCCTGAAGGGCCAGGAAACCAAAATAACTCAGCAAATATTAGAAACAAGCTAGAGGAAGCCCATCATGCATAAAGTAATGCCATCTTAGTACCATACACTTCTTTACAGCTAATTTACAGCCCATCTCTGAGTATACTGTGTGAGAACAGGGAAGCAAAGAATGTCCATGAACTTTGAAGCCTACTTCACTGTAGTGGGTGCCTTTGAAACCCCTTAAAAATATATGTGGGTGTCCTGGTTTCAGCTGAGAGTGAGTTAATTTTTTTTTTGGATGTATTGGATAGTGTGGGACCTGAGCATGATGTAAATGGTATGGAATAAGGGGTGGATAATGTCCTGGTTTCAGCTGAGAGAGGATTTGTGCTGGAAGCAGCGCTGATAGTGCAGAGATGTTTTTGCTGTTGCTGAGCGATGCTCACACAGAGCCAAGGCCTTTGCTGCTTCTCGCACCGCCCTGCCGGCGGGATGGCTGGGGGTGTGCGGGGAGTTGGGAGGGGACAGAAAGGACAGCTGACCCCAACTGACCAAAGGGACATTCCATACCATATGACGTCATGCTCGGTTTATAAGGGTCTTGGGGAAGGGGCAGGGGGGGACAGTGGCATTTGGAGTGATGGCATTTGTCTTCCCAAGTCACCATTACACGTGACGGAGCCCTGCTGTCCTGGGGATGGCTGAACCCCTGCCTGCCGTGGGGAGTGGGGAATGAATTCCTTGTTTTGCTTTGCTTGTGCACGTGGCTTTGGCTTCACTGATTAAACTCTTGTATCTGAACCCACGAGTTTTCTCACTTTCACTCTTCTGATTCTCTCCCCCTTTCCAAAGAGGGGCACTAAGTGAGCGTCTGCGTGGTGCCCAGCCGCTGGCTGGGGTAAAACCACGGCAGTGGGATATAATACTATAAAGGTGAGGCGAACCTCTTGGTATTCTGTGCAAAAGCAAAAGAAACTCAGCTTTATATCATATATTGGAACTGAGATGATGCCAAACACTGAGTTTGACACTTGACCTGAACGGTGTGCAACCGTGAGAAGGTATTTTGCTTTTCTTCTTGCTTACAAGCAGGAAAAAATAGATGATGATAAAGTAAGCCCTTTCTATTAAACACTCTCTAAGCTGTTTTAAAGAATCTGGTTTCTAGATCACATTAGGAAGCATTCTTAAATGGGAATAATAATAATATGTGTCATTTCAGATTTCTTGGCACCTAATGCAATTCACAATCGCAGGTGAGGCACCCATGCTCTCTTGTATAATGCAAGGAGAAAACTATAAGCCAAAAAAAGGTTTTTATTAAAGCAGAAATACAAAGGAGATTAAAATGTCTTCATCCTGCCTATGACAGGCTGTTAACCTCTCTGAGCCAGAGATGGGCAACTCTTTCATAACAAAGAGCTGAGCTTACTTACGTTCAACTTTCAAAGTGAAATTGTTTATTCCAAGAGATGACTGGAGGAGCAAGTCCTGATGTCTTTTTAACCACTAGACTGGTAGCTAGAGTACTTATGAAGATGTATGAGATTTAAGCCCTGGCCTTAGGGTTTGTTTTAATAACAACAGGAGGTGGCTCTGAGTGGGCTTTCCCACTATGCCTCATGGAAATAATTTGAATTCGCATTTACAAGTAATTTATAAACTAGTTCATAGTCACATATGCCTCTTCATACCAGGCAGTCTGATTAGAATAGTCTGCAAAGCTTTAAAACCTTTGAAGGAAAAGACAAAGGTGGTCAGGCAGATGGAAAATAGGAAAAAAAGGCAATAGAGGGTAATGTATGACAGATCATGCCAGAACAACCTGATCTCTGTTGACATAGCAAGCATTATGGGCAAAGGAAAAAGCAAAATCTTAAAGGATAAACTCACCTGCCCCTAAAATTTCTGGGAATAATAGAGCACAACATAGGAGGTGTAAAGCAGGGAAAAAAATTGTCTAACTGGGAGACTGCTAAAAAGAGAACAGTGTTGCTGGAAGAAAGTAGCTAGCATAATTCCTCAAGGATAGGTCTTGAGGGCAATTATATGTAATGTTTTTATTGGTGACCTTGGTACAAAGAGTAGCTATGTGCTGATGAAATCTGCTGATGACACAAAGCTGGAAGCAGCAATCAATAGAGGAACATCAGAGTATCATACAGGAAGAGCTGGATGACCTTGAGGACTGGATTAATAGTAACAGGAGGATAACATGTAGTACCAAGTGCAAGGTTGTGTACTCAGGGACCAAGAAGAGGAATGACTGCCATAAACTGGGAATACAACAGGTGCAAATGAGAAAGGAGGGCAAGTTTGTGAGTGTAAGTCAAACACAGAACGCCTTGTAAGCCGCTTGAAGGACATCACTGCCAAAGAAGTACCTGCAAAGTATTTCCAGTGATACTAGAAATGGACAAACCCATTACTTAAATGATCAGAAAGACTTTTTTTAGAGTATAGTCAAGTCTATACATGAAAATCTCCCTAAAATCTCTCCTCCTGAATAGGCACTGTAGTGAAAGATAAGTCTCAGGTTATGGAGGATCAGAGCAAGTGGATGCGTCCAAAGGAGGCTGTGACCCCATGGGAAGTCCATGCTGGAGCAGGCTCCTGGCAGGACTTGTGACCCTGTGGGGGACCCACACTGGAGCAGTCTGCTCCTGAAGGACTGTACCCCATGGAAGGGACCCACGCTGGAGCAGTTCATGAAGAACTGCAGCCTGTGGGAAGGACTGACGTTGGAGAAGTTGGTGGAGGACTGTCTCCTGTGGGATGGACCCCACGCTGGAGCAGGGGCAGAGTGTGAGGAGTCCTCCACCTGAGAAGGAAGGAGCAGCAGAGACAATGTGTGATGAACTGACTATAACCCCCATCCCTGTCCCCCTGTGCTGCTGGGGGGAGGAGGGAGAGAAACTGGGAATGAGATTGAGCCTGGGAAGAAGGGAGGGGTAAAGGGAGGTGTCTTTAAGATTTGGTTTTATTTCTCATTACTCTGCTCTGAAGTGGTTTGTAATAAATTAAATCAATTTCCCCAAGCTGAGTCTGTTTTGCCCATGACAGTAACTGGTGAGTGATCTCTCTCTGTCTTTATCTCAAGATATATAAAGGCATGAGTTCTTGTTCAAGTAATCTTACCCTAAAATAAGTTAGTTTGCCCAATGTGGCCAATGAAAAGATGAAAAGAGACAGGACTGTGTCTGAAAATATGCAAAGGAATTAGAGACTAGCAGTGAAGAAAAGTTCTTTGAGGTAAAGAACAAAGTACCCTCAAGACTGGATAGTATTTAATTGGCTATATTTGGATGAAAATTATCAAATAGTTTCTGATCACAAGAAGTGTGGGCAGTCAGAATAGTTTTCCAATAAACATGTTGAGGGCAATAAGCCTAACTACTTTTGGAGGTATAACTTCAAAATATTTTCTTTATGACTGCCAACTCTGTGTTTGTAATTCTTATTAGCAAGGTGTTTCATCTGTGGAAAAGGAATGGGATGGATATTTAGGTTGTAAGTGTCTCAGATCAGGAGACAGTTCTCTGGAGAGCATTCCTTCCCTTTTCTGCTTTTCTAGTGCTTGAATATGAGAAAGAAAGACTCAGTACAATGCACTTCTGTGTTGTTTTTCTATTATTCTGATCCTGTTCCTGAACATCTTACAGTGCTCCTGAGCGTTGTAATGAAAAGAATATATGACTTGAGTCTATTTAACGAAAATAGAATCTCTGCCTATTAATAACACCATGCATAAATGAGCAACGAGTATATGACTCTGAGCACAGATGAATTTCAGTGTTCCCTTACATACTACTGTGTTTTTCCAATTTATATTTTCCATTTGACTTTTAAAAAATAATAATTATGAATCCTGTCTTTCCTGCCATATTGAAATGAGGGAAACTGTTAAGATGGTGACTGGTTACAGTATACATAATTATAAATTATATAAAAATAAATGTAATATATATAATAATTCAATAAAGCATTTAAAAGAATGATGAGCAAATGCATTTCAGTAGCCCAATGATGATATAAAAATGGAATTCCCCTAAACACAGAAGAAAAGCAGATGCTCACATTCTGTGTTGAGAGTCTCTGCCCTGAAAGGTAGAGGAAGTAGAAGAGTGGGCAAATATGACCAAAAAAGACACATTTCCAGCAAGCATGTGTGTTAATACATCTGGAGAAACAGTTATCTATTGGAACTATCTCCACCCATCATGTTTCCATGGATACACCAAGCCTGTAAATATTCTTAAGGCATATATTTTTGACTTTAATTGAGATCTCAGTCTGGGAAATCATTTGACTATCTGCTAACTTTAAGCACATAGCTAGACTATTAAAGGAAGAAAATGGTGGTATACAACAGATGATGCACGTGACTTCAAAGACACCTACAGAGATGTCCTCACAAAATGAACAGAGGCTACAGACAGAAAAACTTCCTAACTGTCTCACTGTAAACAAATGGGTCTGCTTAATTGTGGAGAAAGTCTCAACTGCCTCAGCAAAATGTGTGGACCAATAACCAAGAAAAAATGTCTAATATTTATCAGTGGGAGTCTTGATAGAACAAAAGCAAGTTGCAGAAAGATCAGAATACTGTTCCATATCTCCTGGATGCTTTGCCTATGAAAACAGAAACACAAGGTTCTTCACGCTTCATTTTCTAATCTTCATTGACTGACTGACAAAACTAGTAAATAGTATTCTGTCCTTTTTCTCTACACTGGGTCTGGTTTTTTGGAAGAAGAGCTGGTCATGACTCTGAACTGGTGACTTGTGAACAGTTTTGATATTTTGAAGTTTGTTTTTATGTAACATCAAAAATATATTGCAGTATTTCCCATGGTATGGAGTTTCAAACAACTTAACCTGCAAATTTTAATTACTTTAATGAAAATGAAAAGTAATCTGTATTTATACATGTTTTTATTACATATTCATAGAGTGAATATGTAACATATGATATTAAGGAAGATGATGATTAGTAGAGATTTAAAACTTCTTACATTCCCTTCAAGTTCAAGCTGTTCCTCTCGTATTTGTTTTGTAATGAAATGGTTTTATAGCACAGTTTCCATCAAATCCATTTTGATAAATGTTTTTGACCAACTACAGGTAGTAATAACAGTTTGGAGCAAAATAATGACAGATAACGTGTTGATGAGCAATTTAGCTTACCTGCTTTAGAAATGAATTTTCAGGTGCATGGCTGATGGATTTCTTCTCAAACAAATCAAGAGCAGTCAACATCAGAAACCAGGCAAAAGAATAAAATTGCATATTTTACTGTTTTTCCCTAAATTTTGTGTTGCATTATTTCTGTCTAATCCTCGTAGTCTAAAACTTTATATTCAAACCGATGGGAATATTAGCAAAATAAGATCAACCCCGGGCAGTTTATGACCAGTAGATTTTTATGTGGCAAATGTTAATCTGACAATTCATTACTGCAAACAACCTGATTATTAAAAAATGTTGTGTGACTGGCAGTTCTTCACATTACTGAAAATCATGTAATACAATTCTATACTTGTTTTTAAAAAATTCTGTGTTTATAAATGAGATACTGGGCAGGTATCAATCTATCAAAGTACAGGTATCTATCAAAGTACAACTTTGCTATCAAAGTACAAGTTTTGCTCCTGTATCTTCATGTTTTGTAAACCCACTGAACTAATATGTGAAATAAGTTTTCTTAGAGTAATTTTCTGATACTGAGCTTTATTAGATAATTCTAGTGGTTTTTAAACCAAAATTTGCTTTCTTTGCAAAGTGGCTTTCCCAGTAAAGTGAGGTCACAAAATATCCTATAAATCAGTGGGGCCTAAACAAAATTTGACACTGTGTAAATTGAATTGACTTGTGAGCCATGGAATAATTAACAGGAAAAAAAAGAGGATATTTTAATTTTATTAGTTACTGAACTATTTGCTTTCCAGTGTTTGTGAACTTCTTAAGGTGCCTTATTTTGATAATTAAAAGAAAGGTATTTTTTTAACTATGAGGAGACATTTTGGGGCAGACTTTTTAGTAGGGTCTGTAGCAATAGGACAAGGGGCAGTGGGTTTAAACTAAACAAGGGTTGATTTAGACTACATATAAGGAAGGCATTTTTTATGATCAGGATGGTGAGACACTGGCACAGGTTGCCCAGAGAGGTGGTAGCTGCCTCATCCCTGGAGACATTCAAGGTCAGGTTGGATGGGGCTCTGAGCAACCTGATCTAGTGGAAGATGTTCCTGCTCATTGTAGGGGGGTTGGACTAGATGGCCTTTAAAGGTCCCTTCTAACCCAAACCCTTCTATGATTTATTTCTGTTCAGAATCCCGTGAGTTAATTTATAGATTTTAATTGTCTTAATCATCATGACAGAATAAGAAAGGACTTGCTAGGGTTTTTTTTTTTTCAATTTTCTAAAATTACAATATTGTCATTGGCCTCTCAAGTGGCCAATATTTTAGAAATATGTAATATTTAAAATACTAATTTTCTACCTGCAGTATGTCTGCTGTGGTCAGTCCCTGGCATGCTGAGACTCCCAAAGCATGCCAGGAACTGCCTGGGAGAGTGTGTGCTGGCGGAGGCGCAAACGTCCCCGAAACTGCTGTGCCAGCTCCATGGTGCGGACGCTGGCACTGCTCAGTGCAGTAGCACTGGTGTAACCTCAGTTCCCAATTTGTCAGTGAACTGAATTACATAGCTGCAGCTGGTCCTGCGTTGTGAACAGGATAAATATTCTCCTAAAATCCCTTTCTAGCTCCACAGTGACACGCAAAAGCCTTATCGTGATATATTAAAAACTGCTTACTTCACTAGGATCTTTATTAAGACAAATTGAAATAACTCATTCTGGCACTCCAAACTTCAAGCATGTGAGTCCTGGACAACACTTTCTTGAATGTCCATTTGTGATGATTTAACTTCTTATCACTGCACCTAAGATTCTGGAGCAGGGATAGTCTGAACCTGTAAGAAATGACCCAGGCTTCCTAACTGCCACATTTTTCTCCTCGTCTTTCCTCTAGAAAATTACTTATTCCACACCTTGAGAATCACAAAACTAGGACAATCAAAGAGATATTTGCATCAAATACACAAAATCACACAGGATTTCAAGTTTCCACTGTAAGCCAGTGGGGGATAATTTTGTTTGGGGGACTGAGGACTACACTAGAATTCCAAAGTGGAAATTAAAGGATTTCAGAAAAAATGCAGTGACTCTTCCCAGTAGGCTGATGTCACAGGCATGAAGAGTGCTGAGCCGAGGATCCCAGGGAGGGAAAGAGCAGCTCCCCCAGGATGTTTTAGCATTCCAGTCACAAGCTTATTTCAATGCGCTTTGCATACTCCAAGATCTCCTATGCAGCGTCAGGCTCGAGCCAGCCAGGGGGACCTTGGCTTTTACACTGGGGGCAGCTGTACCAAAAATGTCCTCCTTTGCATTTTAGGAAATACTCAGCAGTTTTGTTCTCCTGTTTCTGAGGTTGACAAGCATTTCAATTTTATTATGGAAGTGATACTAAGATGGTATTTTTGACAAGAAAATGAAGACCAGCAGCATCCGATCGGTCAGGGCTCTGTGAAACACAGCTGCTGGCTGCTGTTTGTTTGTCCCAAATGGGAGGATTTGTTTTCACATCTGAAGGCCACCCGAAAGGACAGAGTGTCAGGAAAGAGGCAGTTTCCTCTGTGAGGACACAAATCACCACTCATAGTGATTCTAAAAGAGCGAAGAATAATTTTTTTTTTTCTAATAATATGTTGAAAATAGTATTTTAATGCAAATATACATGTCAGGTAAAAGAATATTTTCAACAAATATTTCTTCTTATGCAGTATTTAAGTTCTGAAAAGTCATCACTGTAGTTCGTTCTTTAATATGACTTTTAACCAACCAGCTTTAACGAAGCTTAACCAACAGATCTTCCCAAGTCAAGTCCATGAGTCAGATTAATATTGCAAGGGACCTGAACACCCTGCCCTTCCAGGAGTTTATGAGGCTGCACCCTGGACAGAGGCTGACCCAGACCCCTGTCTCCAGACCTCATCCTGACCTCACTTGCTGCCTTGAGGCTGTGGCTCCCAGCCGAGATCCTGCCCTGGTGCTCAACCCTGGCTGCTGCAGGGAGCCTGACCCTGGGGCTGCACAAAGCCTTGGTCCCATGGCTCCTCAGAGCTCCAGTTTGACCTCCAAACCCTGCAGTGGTGAATGTGTAGGTGCAGATCCTGACAAACACTGGCTCTTATTAAAAAGTTGGTTGAATATGCATTCGTTCAAATGGTTTCAGAATATCTGTTGCTTGCTGCAAGAAATTAGGTGTTTCTCAAATGCAGTCAGATTCAATAGGCTGGAACAGTTGAAAAGGAAATTTTCTTATCCCTCATAAGTTATGTACAATTTAAAGTTCTTGTGTATATTAAATTATAATGCTTTCGTGCAGGAAAATTTTAAAGACAAATAAAAAATGTAAAAAGGTTGTATTCAAGTTTACTCCGTAAGTGTCTGTTTCCATCCCTGTTTCAGTGTTGTGAGCTCGTGTCAGTTTTCTGATCCAAATTAAGCACAGTAAGATTTACATTTAATTCATGTTTATGTGGAACATGGTCATGAAACCGCCAAGCTACATCTTCTACTCCAGACCCACAGTGAGTAACATCTATTATTTTTAGAACCTGATCTTCAGCTAGCTTTGATTGAAATTTCCCTGTCTGCAGGTGCTCGCAAACATATCTAAACAGATACAAAACAGCAACAGCACGATGTGGCATAAACAGTTCACAGCCTTCATGCCATATCTCTGCTAAGATAAGAGTTTCCTCCTAGGTACAGAATTCCCATGGAAATCAATCTATGGATCCAGTAAAAATAACCTCTCTCTGCTGAATACAACACTGTGTAGTTATACGGCTAAAAGTGTGTCAAACCTGATTCCCAGCTAATTTAAGGCTCCTGTAAGTAGAACCTCTTGAAGACTCACCAGGGCAGTGAGCAGAAACAAATTTTGCAGCCTAAAGATGATGAGCCAAGGTTCAGTGAGGCTTGGATTCCCTCTCTTACTGGAAGAGGAAGGCAGGATGTGATGGAGCAAGTGCTGGAGGAAAGACACTGGAAAACCATAGCTGCTAATCAGCTTATTTTAGGGAAAGGCAGCTCATGGGCCATCACCACTGCCCCTTCAGCAGCCAAGGACTTAGTGCTCTGACACAGACAAAGGAGGCAGCAGGGAATTCTGCAGCACCTGTTACGCCAACGGCTTGTGAGAAATAACCCAGTACAAAAAAGACATGAGTCTGTTGGAGTGAGATCAGAGAAGGGCTATGAAGATAACCAGAGGGCTGGAGCACCTCTCCTATCAGAACAGGCTGAGAAAGTTGGGGTTGTTCAGCCTGGAGAACAGGTTTCAGGAGACCTTACAGCAGTACCTCCTTTTAGGTGCCTGAAGGGGCCTACAAGAAATCTGGAGTGGGACAGTTTACAAGGGGATGTAGTGATAGGACAAGGGGTAATGGCTTTGAACTGAAGGAGAGTAGATTTAGATTAGATATTAGGAAAAAATTCTTTGCAATGAGGGTGGTGAGGCACTGGCACAGGTTGCCCAGAGAAGCTGTTGATGCCCCATCCCTGGAAGTGTTCAAGGCCAGGTTGGATGGGGCTTTGGGTAACCTGGTCTAGTGGAAGGTGTACCTGCCCATGGCAGGGGGGTTGGACCCAGATGGTGTTTGGGATCCCTTCCAGCCCAAACCATCCTGTGATTCTATGATAACACCGCTCCTTAATATTTAACAGTGTTGTGATTAAGAAAACTCAGTTCTACCACCTGTTTTTGGATGTGTGATAGTTCTAATTATTACCCAAGTGTCAGTAAGCCTGTAAAGGACAATGCTTCGAGGGGCTACATTTTCCTCCTGGCAGATGAAGAGCCAGCTGATGTTATAACACACCTCTTTTCACTTTAGAAATATTTAGTTCAGGCTCACCACTCCTCGAAGTACTACAAATCATGGCACCTGTGTGCTCCAGCTTATTGGTAGCCAAAATACCCAGCTCAATCACAGCATTCTTTAAGCATTTGCCCCTAAATTTTCAAAATGGGGAATCTAATACAGACTTCAGCACGTTTCATAGCTATCTAGTCCAGTAGGAGGATTTATGGGGACTTTATGTGGTGATGGCATTAAACACAAGCTATTCAAGCTACTCTGTGAGCTAGGGAGCTGAGAGGAATTACTGAGATCCACCATGAAAAAGAGGGAGAGTGAAGATTAACACTGGATTCAGTACAAAGGATGCCTCTCTCTTCTATTCACTGAAAGATCATACAGGAATGTGGATTTAGCAGCTCAGTTCTTGTGAAACTTAATAGGCATTGCATGCTGTAATGTCTACGTATTGCTTGAAAATGTAGTTTTGGATACTTATGACTTGGACTTTCAGCATATTCAAGATGTATTACTAGTGTAAGGGCTGTTTGAGCAACTGGAAAATGTCAAGATAAATAATTATTCATTAAAAAAAAGCAAAAATCTGCAATGGATGTTATTCATATGATATTGTTTAGCCATTTATAGAGCTGGCTTAATAAAGGACTGTGAATAAGTGATGCAAAAATTGCCAAAATTTACAATGACTTCTTTATAAAAGATATTTTCCCTAGCTCTAAATAGAATTTGGATCTAAATCATTACCACAGAATGCAACGTGAATACTGAGAATGAAGGGCTCATTTATATCCACTGCCCTGATTTTATCTCGAGTACTCCAGATAAAGGTCTGAATATGCCAAATGAACAGCTGATAGGTATCTAAGGAGGAGTTTAAGTCAGGCTTTATATGTTTATGTTCCTGACTGCAATCCTTGCTCCACTACAGTCACCTCTCTGCCTCCACAGGCACTATAACATCTATTTTATTGTGTTCTAGGACCTATAGCTAAGTTTCTGAATATTCCCAAAACTGCCCTTATCTTTTTGAAACAAAACCTTCCATAGCCTTGCAAAGAACCGGAAAACAAGGTCTTCCACCAGACTCCCAAATGTACTCAGTCATTCTCAGTATAATTAATAGATTAACATATGTGTTGGTCCAAGCAATTCCAAAAGAAAAAGAGTTATGGTGCTGGATATCTTTTATGTAATTAATGAAGGGTGCTAAACAATAAACCTTCTAGCTTCAGTGTCCCTCTGGCTCCCAGGACCTTTAATCCATTTTGATCAAAGAATTGTTTCTGATGCCTTCAGAACTACTGCTGTGCTGCCTTACTCTGTTGGTGTCTGAATCTTGTTTGTGGGCAGGCACATGGACACTGTCAGGGACTCTTCTCCACGTTAACTAGTTCTGACTGTGCTGCAAGCTCTCAGACTAATGGTAAAAGTGCCTAGTTGAGAAGAAAAAGCAAAGGTTATCTCAGAATCAGTGTGGTGTTTCACATCCTTACTCATCTTAATTTGCTCTAAGATTTTTAGCTTTTCTATTCCAAGAGGATGCATAATAATTAAGCCATCAGTTATGAGTTATTCCAAGATGGCACTTTCTCACCCTCTTTTATTGTAGTTCTTTAGCAATATTAATCAGAGAGGAACCTGAATCTGGTTATCCTACAGTCCTGGGGGGACCGTATCCTTACCATTACCCTGGGATTCAGCTAGCTGTGACCAAGAATCCAAGCTCCAGCTCTTATATGGTCCATATTCATAACCTTGGCTCAGACTTCTGAGCAAATTGTGAAGTGGGAAAGAAGTGGATGCCATGGATTCAGGCTATGTAAGACAAAAAGGAAAAACTGCAGAGAGATGTGAGATTGTTGAGGCTGTGTACATTGGCAGCTCAAGGGTTTAGGAGGAGAAACCCCAACTTCCAAAGATAGACAGTTCTGAAGGAAAAAACCCCTTGGATTTGGAAGATAAAAAGTCAGCACCATGGAGGAGCTGCTCTTGGGACCAGTGGAAATCAGATATTCCCCATCTGACTGATGCCTACGTAGTCAGCAAAGACATGTTATTGGGTCTTAATTATTAATCTGTATTGATCAATAAATAATTGTCTTATACTTGACCTGGAGCCTAACGTGCTTGCAAAGTCTCTTTGTACATGAAAAAAGGCACTTGAATGAAGCGATGCAAGAAGATTTGGTTATAGTGCCCTAATTCCTACCGAGGAAAGTCAACGAACCTCTCTCACTTCCCTTCTGTATTTAGCTCTGACAATAGCCCCATGAACATGCTGCCATTGTAAGAAGTGGAGCAGTCCTAAACAGAACAACTTGAGCTTGTGTCTGTACTTTGATTCAGGGAGAAGATTTGAAACCCACCCCCAAGAAAACGTACAAGCTGGCTCACCATTCCAAGTGGACACACCTGCACGATGAGAGTCAGCTGCGGAGGATCCCAGTTGGAGGAAGATGTGGCAAGAACCAGACACTATAGCTAAGTATCTCACTCCTTAAGCACAGATAGCGCCTTATTCCTACGCCTTTGAGGATCTTTTTTTCATCCTTGGTACCTGCACTCCAAAGTGCCTTTGAGGCTCTTTTGCTGATTGAATGAATTGTTTATATGTATGACTTGCCTTAAGCATGCAAGGAATATTCGTGCATTTAAGTTACCTACAGGATTAGGATCTTTACTAAATGAGAACTACCATAAAATGTAGTTGTTATTAAATTAGGGCATAACTTGACCCCAGGGCCCTGTAAACCTAATTGCTCTGTAGTTAACCTTTGCTTTAAAAACAAGTAGTTTGCATCTCTTAACTTAAATACTGTTAAACACAAGATTTCCTTTCTTTTCTTGTATTAAGGCACATTCACTGGTCTGAGTCACTGTATTTCTTATTTCAACGATGAACTGGATTTGACAGCCAACTTGCATTAAACCTCTAAAAATAGGACTGCAAAATGAAAACGCTGACAGACCCTTATCTGTAGTAACATTAGTGGGCACCACTTTAACGAGGAAAATGACTTTCAACTTATTTACTGAAAACGAGATCAGGTGACCATTTTTAATTCCAGTTAAAATATGCAGTCACGCATGGGTATGAGGCTCAGATGGCCTTTTAATAAGTTTATAATTTGGTTATCTCTCTGAGCAGACTTAAGAATTTATCTCAAAGACAAAATTTATATTAATTTTTTTAATGTTGAAGAAGCTACTTGGAAGGACTTTTTATTAGTTAGAATTATAACTATTGGGTTTATCTCGAGTACTGCTCAAGTTTGCATTATTGGATTTTAACTTATATAGCTAGGCTTCATCTAAATTGTAACCTTTCATTATCACTGTCATATTGATTTCTACAAGCCTTCAAGGCATAATTGACCTTTGTACATGAAGGAGGCATTTCTTTTCTCTGTATTAAGAAAGTGATCCATATGTGTTATTAAATCATTAAAAGACAACATTCATTGTCCTTATATTCACAAAGGGAGAAAACAGATCACCAAGATGGAACTATGGAATTGTCTCTACCTTTTTATCACAATTTGTTCTACACAGCTGTTATATGTATGTTGTCATTTTATGCTCTTGTACAAAACATGGATCAAATCATTATCTGGGGTTTGGAGAAAAGCAGCAGAGAAGTTGTCTTATATCCTGTTAAGTCATGACAGGACCTTAATAAAGATTTAGAGAAAGAAAGCCTAATTTTTCACTCTTTATTTGATTCTAAATAAGTTTTTTTTCATTTCAAAACTCCAGATGCATTAATAAACTGGAATCAGGACTGCATATTAAATATTCTTCTAAAATACTTTTTAGTTTTACAATTATTATAAATTACCAAAGTAAAACATATTGTCTTAAACCTGTAAAGGTCTTTATTCTGTGTACCATTTAATGTTTTTTTATGCTAAATTCTGGTCAGTGACCAAGCTTCCTTATTAAGGATGACTCTTGTTTAGGTTGCAAAACACCTGATAACTGGAAAATGGTTGCCAAGAATTTGTGTTTAGAAATTTTATTTGTTACCTTGTGAAAACATATGATGATATAGTCATTAATTATGTGATAAGCCATCCTATTGGAAAATGATATTTTAGCTTTTTTTTCTGTATTCCCCCTTCCCTTTTTTGTTATATGTCTGGATTGTACTCCTTCAACCTCTTCAAATTCTGTTAAAAAGTTATATATTTCTTTCTTCTTACTTTTTGTTCAGTCGATATTTGTGAGACCTTAGATGAACACCCAAAGCATATGTGGTTTCTTTTCAGAAATCAAGAGTGGATCAAGATCATTTTCTAAGGATAACCTCAATGTCCTGGCCAAGTCTTGGATGCATGCCAAGGAAGGAGTACCACATATTTAGCTTTTCCTGGTACTTCTCCTCAAGCTACTGGGCACTGTCAGAGACAGGAAATTGAGCAAAAAAGTCCTTGGACTGGAGGTTTTCCAGAGATTTATCACTTGGCTGAATCTGAGTAAGTTTTCACAGGTTTGATAAAATTTCATGTGAGGAGTATGAATTAACTCTTCTGACTGATGTCAGCTGCCACCTCGGAAGCGTGAGGTCAGGAGAGGTTTGCAGTAAGACTGCCAGGCTTCACGTAGGTAAAGCTGTATACTGCATCTGCTCTCACTATTAGAAATGACTGCATCGTTTCCCAGAAAAACTAATTGGATGCAGGCATCACCCAGCATGAAAAATTTCCTAAGATGAGATCTTTCTGCGCTCTTTCTTTCAATAGGGAGCAAAGCGAGCACAACAGTGCTAGCGGGAGCTGGGGTGTCACAGTCTCAGGGTGCTCACTGATTAGTCACACTTGTCAGTAGTGGAACTAGTCCCCTTTGATGGTATCTTCATCACAGATGCCAGCATAGATAACATGAAATCTTTCTTAGATGAAATTTGAGAGTTTATGTGGCTGTCTCAGACCAATCTTCTGCAACCATAGGGTCAAGCTGCACGCTTTGATATCTCCCTGCCCCTTGTGGGCTGCATTAATTCAGCATTCACAGTTCCTGGGCTGGATGAATTCAGAGAAGTTGCTACGTATCTGCACCTTTCCCTGGGTAACCTCACGTGACTCCACTTTGGCCCATCTTGGATTCGGGGAAAGTATGATATATTATTTTTATACAAATAAATTTGTAAAAAGAAAAACACATAGTCATTCAAGCTACACAAGTCCTTCATTTAATGAAAAACAGGTATGACTCATGGAGAATGTTCACCATAGATTCTCTTTTGCATTCAGCCCCAAACTGTGTTTCTATTAAATGTATTTCTTAGCAGCATCTGACTCTCACATGAGCTACTCACAGAATCACAGAATCACAGAATCGTAGAGGTTGGAAGGGACCTCGAAAGATCATCTAGTCCAAGCCCCCCACCAAGGCACGACCACCTAGAGCACATCACTCAGGAATGTGTCCAGCTGGGTTTTGAATGTCTCCAGAGAAGGAGACTCCACAACCTCTCTGGGCAGCCTGTGCCAGTGCTCCGTCACTCTCACAGTGAAAAAGTTTTTCCTTATATTAACCCGGAACCTCCTATGCTCCAGCTTGGACCCGTTGCCCCTTGTCCTATCACTTAATGAGACCGAGAAGAGCCTGGCTCCATGACTCCTGGCTCCTGGCTTCCTGACACTCACCCTTAACATATTTATAAACATTGATAAGGTCACCCCTCAGCCTCCTCTTCTCCAAGCTAAAGAGACCCAGCTCCCTCAGCCTTTCCTCATCAGAGAGATGTTCCACTCCCTTGATCATCTTAGTGGCTCTGCGCTGGACGCTCTCTAGCAGTTCCCTGTCCTTCTTGAGCTGAGGGGCCCAGAACTGGACACAATACTCCAGATGCGGCCTCACCAATGCAGAATAGAGGGGGAGGAGGACCTCCCTCGACCTACTGACCACACCTCTTCTAATACACCCCAGGATGCCATTGGCCTTCCTGGCCACCAGGGCACATTGCTGGCTCACGGTCATCCCTCCGTCCACCAAGACCCCCAGGTCCCTTTCCCCTACACTGCTCTCCAGCAGGTCAGTCCCCAACCTATACCAGCACATGGGATTCTTCCTTCCCAGATGCAAGACCCTACACTTGCCCTTACTGAATTTCATCAGGTTCCTCCCCGCCCAGCTCTCCAGCCTATCTAGGTCCCGCTGAATGGCAGCACAACCTTCTGGCGTGTCAGCCGTTCCTCCCAGTTTTGTGTCATCAGCAAACTTGCGGAGGGTACACTTTGTTCCCTCATCAAGGCTGTTGATGAAAATATTGAACAGCACTGGTCCCAGTACTGACCCCTGAGGGATCGGTGTGATTCTGTGACTCCGGAGGGATTCTGTGATTCTCTGACTCCACTGGTCACAGGCCTCCAACTAGATTTGGCCCCATTGACCACAACCCTCTGACTTCTACCTTCCAACCAGTGCACAATCCACCTCACTACCTGATCATCCAGGCTACACCTCCTCAGCTTACCCACAAGGATGCCGTGGGAGACGGTGTCAAATGCCTTACTGAAGTCAAGATAGACCACATCCACTGCCCTTCCAAGACCACATCCACTGCCCTTCTGTGATTCTGTGATTCCGTGATTCTTCCCAGCAGCATCAATCACCTCAATCTCCATGCCTGGAGATTTTACTCAAGTAAGAAAGGATTTTTTTCTCCCCCTTAGGTTAATTGTGTTTTCCATTGCATTTAAAATATCATGGTTTTACTATAATGAGATTATGTTAATATTCTGAAATTCAGATCGGTTAGTCCATGTCAAAAAGCTAATAGAAATAAAGCATACAAGCTTCCTTCTATTTTCAAGCAAAGTATCGATCAGTATGAATGTAACTAATCACCAGTAGCATGTACTCTAGAAATCATTTCAGTATGACAATTCAGAATTTTCTGGATGGACTAATAGGGAATGTATGGGATACATATGACGCATGCATGTACAAGAGAGAAAGAGAGAGAGCACACAAGCTCTTTTCCTGTTCACATATTAATTCTGGTTCTAATGGCTTTAGTTTTTCAGATTAAAGCTGAGAACCTTTGAACTTCTCATTCTGTACACAAAATTAGTAATAAATGAACCATCAAAAATTCATATTAGAGAATAAAGGTCAAATAAACAGTGCTAGAATGTTCCTTACAATTTGGTTTCATTTGGGGGTGAATTTGGATGTTTTATTTTGAATGTAGAACACACAATTTCTGCATGCAGTTTAAATGTTGCTGATTTCTCACTAAAAGCTAATAGTGTTGAAACAAGGCTAGAATAACCAGCTCATCAGGGGTAAGCTATTCTGTGCATACTGCCAAATTTTACGTACTGCACGTGTTTATAAAGCTTATATATAAAAATATGGGCATAGACATATAAACAGTTGCTTATCGTTGGTGTCAGTTCAGTTTTCTGTCAAAATCAAGCTTGGCACAGATTATTCTGGGTCACCATCACTAGAGAAAATAATTAGAAGATGCTAGCTTAATGCATGAAAAAATCAGAGGGAAAGTTGCCAAATAATGAGATTAATTTTAAAGTCACGACAGTTAAAATTGTAAAGCTTTTCTCTGACCTCCTGAGAACCATAAGTTTATGTTTTTCTAATGAAATCAGAGACTTTCAGGTAATAACATAGCTCTGGGAGCTGAAGTTTTGGGAAAATGCTGAACATCTCAAGATCTATGAAAAAAGTTTGTAGAGCTGAACACTGCCATCTATCTATCCTTCTTTTTCCGGCTTTTCAGTCTCTGCACTGGAGGTACTCTAAGCAGGCAGTACAACTGTCCATTGACTTTGTTCAGAAGCATTGCTCTGCAGTCTAAACCAGCGTGTGGGAAATGGTGTGATGAGCACTGCCTAAGCTTCAAAACTGAACTACTGTTCCAACCTAAAATGTTAATCTAGATGTTAATTAATCCTATGTCGTGCTGACTATTTTCTCTAATCGTGTTTTGCTATTACTGTAATGTACAAAACCACATGACAAGCAGAATGGAAATAGTGCTGCTAATGAATAAAGCCATATATTGCATGACTCTGGAAGCTTTGTGTTTCTCTAAATTCCAGTCTTTAGATATCTGCATCATACTACTTAAATGTACAACTATGTGAATACTTCTTTTTTTTTTCTTTAAACTTTAGAATTGAACATGAATTAGTATTGTCTAGAGACCTAAGATTCAAAAAATAACTAGCCATTTGGGGGTGAGAAGTTAGGAGATCGCTAAGCATTTCCTGATGATCAAGCCCTCTGAAGGCTTCTCAGTCTCCTTTGACCTCTCTGTCCTCAGACCAAATGAATCCTTCCTCAGCAGTAACGTTGCTGGCTATGACATGTACCAATTCCACTCTTCTCCTCCTGTCTCTCCAGATTTAGTAAAGCAAAGACTGAGGCAACACGTTTCCCGTTGTTGCCAAAGCAAACTTTACTTCATAGAATTTTGTCACAGACAGCAATTTCATTGCCAGTAACCTCTTATTTCTTCACAGATAGACTTACCGTACCAATATCTACCAGTATATTACACTAACAGGTTTATTGGCTATGCCCGGGGCAGTGCAGTGGTAGCACAGATGAACAGCAGAGCAAAAATATTTCTGGAGAGATGTAATAAGAAAGTAAGGAGACAAATACAATTTAAAGGGTAAGCTGCTGTTTAAAGTACAAAACAGTATTTAAAAGAAAGCCATTCTGACACAGTTTATGCCTGTGCCTTGCAGTTGTGCGACACGAGAAGTACACAGTACAGTGGCCTTGTGTCCACGTCCAATTGCTCCTCCTGGGGAAGAGAGCAGTGTGTAAGGTTTCCAGAAGAGGACCATCAGGGAGCATAAATATTGTAACCTGATTGAATCCTGAAGAGCTATGTGTGTATTTTAAGAGCCTGGAAGTACAACTGTCCCCAGGCCGTATAGAAGCCACAGGTGATAAGACCGAGGGCTCCACTGTCAGTAGTTGGTATCTATGTTTATGTTGATATTTGTATTTAGCTTTCAATCTAGAATAAGAGAATAATCAGAATGTTTGTGTTCTCGGAGGGAGAGGAAGACATAATGTGGTTCTTTTAGCAAAGAAAGAAAAAAGAAAAAGGAGATGTGAATGGATAGTCTAAAGCAGCGGAGGGGGTGGTGTTGGCTGGCTGGGAAAAGCAAAATGCCTCACTGCCATGACTGAAGGGGAACAGGGTGTTATTTTTTGCTGCTCATCACTGTGTGACTTCGCCTGATTCTTGTACTGAACTGCGAATTGACTGAATAAGCAGCTCAGTGCTAGAAATCCTGTGGAATTCACTCTCTTGACTGTCAGAAGACAAGATCAGTCTGTGATATTTCTGGCAGATCCAATATTACTCTGTGGCATGATTACAGCATGGTGTTATTTTAATGCAGCCACCCCAGAAGTATGTACAGACAAGAACGACTTCCCGGAGCCGCCATTTCTCCATCTGTCTGCCCTTACCGTCTTACTTGAATTCCATCAATGGAGTTCAGGCTGCCATGAGACAAACACGTATATGTAAGTTAACAAATACGTTAAGTACAAAAGTACTTAACTCTTTGTACCTCCGAAAAAACTTCCTCTGGTATTTAATCTTCTGAGCCTGTTTGTGCTCACTTACCCTCAGAAGGATCTTAAACCTTTTTATGTAAATAGATATGGATGAGGCAGTAAGTTTGCAGGCAATAACAAGCTATCTGCAGACATTGTGGAATTCCTGTCATGTGCAGGCTCGTCACCAAGTTGTTCAAAACCTGATTGCCTGAGGAAAGGTTCTTGCCTTTGCAGAGCTCTTCAGGATGTGACCTGAGCTGCTTTAGATTTGTCATACCTTCCTGCTCCAAGTTCTTAATAATGTACGTAAATTGGACAAACTAATTTTGCCCATAGCTGAACCAGGTTCAAACAAGGGTTCGGAAATGCTTCTGGAACAATGCTGTCCTGCTGATGTTAATCACAAAAATCTTGTCAAGAGCATGGAGTATTATTTAGATTGCAGATGCGTGAAGAAGGAAAAGGCTTTTGTTAAGAATTTGAGCAATACTGAGCATAGCAGGATTTAATTCAGTCATGGAGGAGTACAGTCAACAATGCAATATATATATATATATATATATGAATTTCCATGTAAAATGACCAGTAAAATTATAGTAGATTAAATTATAGGAAATAGAAACATGGGTTCCCCCCCACCACCACACCCCCAACAATTCTGCACTCTGCATGAAGATACAATTGAGATAAAGCATTCAGATTTGGAGTTCTTAACCTTTCCTCTATTTTAATATACTGAAGTGCTTTGAAAGAACACGAGTAGCTGAATGGAATGTGGCACATGGGTTTGTACGCAATTAAATCTTAACCAAGGGAAAGGGTAGCAGCACTATAAATTTGCCCATTAATTTAAATTTAACCTGAAGATTTGATCCTCTAACTCTGGGTTCAGTGCTAACAAGTGGTAGTGGTTGAGCTGGTGAAGTTGAGGTCTTTCTGGTAGGCTATGACTTCTCTAGAAGCTTTCTGGCTTACCTCAGAGAACATAGAGAAAAGTAGAGGACTGTGTCACTGACTTCACTCTCTGTGTTACGGATCAGGAGAGAGTAAGCATCCTTGCTGCTGGATGAACTCGTTTTGACACCTCTTTCTGCTAACTATCACACCATGTATAACCAAAGCAAAAGACAGGTGAAGTGGGGGAAGGATACCTTATTTTTTTTCTACTGGTGTCTGTGTGAATGTAGGAGAAATTGTGAAAAGTCTGAAAAATTTTCCAGCTATACAGATTGGGAAAAAAATCTCAGAATAGCTCATAATTATAGAGGATGAAATGCTTCTCTCCCTGTAAAGAATGTGTTGGTTTGCTCTTATGCAGATGTGCCCTGTCTGGGTGACCTTCTTTTTGATCTGGCTTCCTTTGAAGTTTAGTTTTAAATAAGATTTTGATACAATGCCTCATATTATCCTGCCATTTAGAAGTTGCATTCAAAACCAGAAAGTTTCTGTAGTCTCTTGGCACGTTTATAGTGTTTACACTTTTGACTTTTTGGTCTCAGTATCAAGTTGGTGTATGTATATATTATATATATATTTATTTGCACACAACATATATTTGTATTTTGTCTGTAAACCGTCATACTCTTGTAACATGAAGGCTAACTTATGAAACATATTCTGTGTGCCTTGCACCCAGACTTATAGGCCTGCTTGAGTTAGAGAGGGAAGTGTAATGTTTTGTAATATCTGCTTGATTAGCATAGTTATATAAAGCCAGTAAAACTAAGGTTAACAATACCATTCTGCGACTTCTTGAAGGAATCAAATGTCTGGCATCCTCTCTGCAAGCAGGTAATACACATCTGAAGAGACTTGAATACGCTAACCCCTGTCAGGTCATGCTCACTTGAATAAGTTAGAACAGAATAGTTCTGACTTACGGAATGAGGAAGCAATCATAGAATTAATCATAGAATCATAGAATACCAGTTTGGAAGGGACCTCAAGGATCATTTCATCCAACCTTTCTTGGCAAAAGCTCTATCTAGACAAAAACACTGTCTAGACAAAATGTCCCATCACCCTGTCCAGCTGAATCTTAAAGATGTCCAATGTTGCAGAATCCACCACTTCACTAGGGACATTATTTCAATGGCTGATTGTTCTCATTGTGAAAAATTTTCCTCTTGTGTCCAGTCGGAACCTCCCCAGGATAAACTTGCACCCATTCCCTCTTGTCTTTTTCCATGTGACTCATCAGAAAAAGGGAGTCTCCATCTTCTTTGCAGCCACCTTTTAAGTACCAGAACGTGGTGATGAGATCTCCCCTAAGCCTTCTTTTCTGTAGGCTGAACAAATCCAATTCTCTTAGCCATCCCTCACATGGCAGGCTTCCCAGTCCTTTGATCATCCTGGTGGCCCTCCTCTGGACCCTCTCCAGCCTGTCCACATCCTTTTTGTATAGTGGGCACCAAAACTGAACACAGTATTCCAGGTGTGGCCTGACAAGTGCTGAATAGAGTGGGATGATGACTTCTTTATATCTGCTGGTGATGCCCTTCTTGATGCAACCCAGAATCCTGTTGGCTTTCTTTCCACATCAGCACACTGTTCATTCACATAGAGGTGCTTGTCCACCTGGATCCCCAGGTCCCTTTCCACACAGCCGCTCTCCAGCCAGGTGGATCCCAGACTGCGCTGCACTCCTGGATTATGCTTTCCCAGGTGCAGGACTTTATACTTGTCTTGCTGAACTTCATAAGGTTCTCGTTAGCCCACTCTTCCAGCCTATCCAGGTCTTCCTGCAGGATGGGTCTCCCTTGCAAAGTGTCCACTTCCCCACTCAGTTTGGTGTCATCAGCAAACTTCATCAGGGTGCACTTCATCCCATCATCCAGTTCACTTATGGAGATAACAAACAGCATTGGGCCCAGTATTGACACCTGAGGGACCTCACTTGTGACAGATTGCAGCTCAGAAAACAGCTATTTACCACCACCCTCTGGCCTGTCAGCCAGCTCCTCACCCACCACATGGACCACTTGTCTAGACCATAACACATCAGTTTCTCTTGGAGGAGGCTGTGGGGAACTGTATCTTACCACCCTTGGGTGAATATTGTCAGGCCCCGTTGGTTTGTAAGAGTCAGGCTCCTGTGACAGTTTGCATACCAACTCTTCCTTCACTGGTGGTCGGTCTGTGTTTGCATCAAACTGGTTTTTTGTTCCCAAGGCCTGGGGCCCAACAGTGTGTGTAAGGACAGAGATGAATAAAGTGTTGAGAACCTCTGCCTTTTCAGCATTGTTGGTCACTAATTCACTTGAACTACAGGAAATTTATATAGAAATGCCAGTGATTTGCAATAGAGCTTAAGGAAGAAAGAAAATACTTCGTTTTGGCTCCCCTTATCAAACATCTTTGTCTCAGAAACTAAGATAGATCAAAATCTGCAGGCACCAGAGTCAAAATCATGGCATTGGGCTTGACTAATATGTTTGATTAATGCATCACTCCATTGTTAACAGATAGGTTACCTATTAGTAGCACATAAATAAATCAGTGTTTGATGTTAGTGTCTGGTTCAGAATACTCCCATCATGACTGTACCTAGTTACAATACAGTACAAGTACCAATTACAGCTACAACGCTCTTAGCATCATATTTGGCAGTTAAAATGCCACTGTTTCGCAAAAAAAAAACCAAACACAAAACCAAACAAACGCAAAACCCCAACATAATCAAAAGTCTTAGAACTTTCCTGAATTTTTATAGTCCTTTGCTTTATGTTTTACCTCCTTGTCGTTTGACTTTGGCTGATTACAGAGAGGTACTAATAGGAGGTGTTCCCTCGCTGTCAGCAGAATAGTCACAAGAACACTGATATAACTAATATGTTGCTAAAAATCTATCAGCAAGTGTAACCTTTCATTATGTCACAGCTGAATAAAATATTAACATTTTTTGTATGTGTGTCTATTTAGGTATACGATGCTCATTTATGACATTTCTCTTCTAAGAAAAGATAAGAACTCTGTCATGAAAGCAAATGACATCATCTACCAGATATTGGAATCTTATATCTTAAATTATTTATTCACCACTAACCTTTTGTAAGCTTTGTAAGTAGGATTTGTGCGCTAGTCTACAAAGAAATAATTGCTTTCATGAAAATAGCTTATGGATACTTTGCAAGATGAATGTGTGTGTATCAGCCCAGGAAGGAGTTCCAATCTTCCAAAAGAGCTATGCTAATGTGTGTAGCACTTCATAATTAGGCACTATATGTGCTTGTAAGGTTTGGCATAAAACTTCAATATTTGTTGAATACCACCGAAAGAAAAGACATCAAGATGATCTGAATAACAAACCCTGTTAGTGCTAGTATGATATTTTCCTACTCAGCTGTTCAGTAAGAGTCCCTCAGAGCAAATTTATGCAAAACTGATTTGTGAATATATAATTTGAAAGCTGCTAGAGTTGTTGGTGGAAGATTTTACATAGGGAGCCCTTCTTCCGTATCTCAGTCATGACAGCAGTATGTCTGAATCGGCTTGTTCCCAGAGTGGGAAGCGAGGCATCCAGTTGTGTGGGATTTAAAACGGGCTCTTGTCAACAGATTTCATCTACTGATTTCTGTGGTCTTACTGGAGCTAAACCAGCCGCTTCCAGTATTGCTGATGCAGAGTTAATTTGGTAGGTACTGTTTCAGTGTTAATACCTCAATAGGCAAATCTTGCTGCAGAGTCATACCTAAGAAGCTTTATACCTCCATCTGCTAAACATTAGTTTCTCATTTTCCTCTGATTAGTATCAGTGTCTTCAAGTAGTCACTGAACCACTAAAATTACAAAAAAGAAAAAAAGCAAAATTACTGAAAATAGCTTACTTCTTTTTTACCACTGAAGTTACTGTTACATTGTAAAAGTAATACTGAAACGGTAAATATGAAACATCAGCCTTGGCAGGTCCTTTACAGCTGCATTTCTTATACATTGTTTTGGAGAAAGAGTTTTACAATTCAAATATTTTGGCACAGGTAGTAATGAAATTATGACTTGATTGAGACATATGGCAGCAAGGAAAAGAAGAATAAATAATGTCTTGAATGACTAGTGCTTGAATAAATCTTACATATACATGTTTGCTAATTGTAGCAGTTGTAGTTGTATCCACTCTTGGTTTCTTTGCTTTGTACCCATACTCGCAGCACGTCTGCCTAGAAAAAAATTAATTGATATTTGGATTGGAAATCTTTGTGAAAGTTCTTCATGTAGGTACGCTAGTGTCCGAATATCGGGTCAAATGTGCTCAGTGCAGGAAAGGTTTTTCTGCTCTGTGGAAGGGCACTGCAGACGAGGGAGGAAGCTGAGGCAAGCACCCGTGTGACGTTGCTGTGCTGTGGCACAAGGGCTGCTCCCGACTGCAGGCTGGCGGATCCAAGGTGGGAAGAGCAGAGACAGGCGATCTGCTGCATGGGTCAGGGTTGCTCTCTAGAGCCATTTCAATTATTTTTAATAAAGAGCTTTACTAAAGCTGTTTTACTAAAAATAGCCTTTTTGTCTCCAGATTGATATATGTTTGTGTGGAAAACTGTGCCATGACTTCTTGTTTACCAGAACCCTAACTGTGAGAAAAAAAGTCCCCTTGTCTTTCCCCTCTTCAGAAACATTAAACTAGCCCATCCAAGACAAGTAGCCATTTTCAGATATTTTTTTCCATGTAAAAGTACTCACAGTTAAAAGACCTTTTAAATTCTTCAAGGAAGTCTAATTCTTATTTTGCCTCTAATCCGCTGGGATGACACTGTGCGAGAGATCACGCAAAGTGTTTGCGGGTTGTGAGGGCAGGGAAGAGCTAACTGCAATTGCTAACGGTAGTCACAGTAGCCATGCCCATTCTGCATGGCTACATATTCCTGTTGCATGTCTGTACAATTTCCGTTGAGAAAATATTGTGCCTGGGGGGAAGAAAAACACCCCCAGGAGTTTTGGCCAAAGTAAGGCTCTCCTAGACATTGCATTACTGAAGGCCTGTACATGAAAGCTGCGGTTCTACCCTAAAAGTAGTTTCATATCAAGAAGCTCAATTCACCATCTAAAGAGAAAACCCAAGGTCTTGTTCTCATGCTCATTAAAGCCAGCAGGAGTTTTGCCAACGTTTTGAGTAGGAACAGGTTCAGGTTGCAAGTGGGTCTACCTTCTCAATGACTCCTTCGATTCAAACATCTGTCCCCTTTTTTATTCAGCTAGGAGGTTTCTGTGAAGACTACTTTTGAATGCTGTTTTTCTTGTGAAACCTTAAGAACTCACCGAGCTAGGTCAAACTACAGTGAAGGGCTTTTGGAATGATCAAATCGGGGGAGGGGGAAGAAAAAACTAGCTAATTTTAAAATGGTTTAATACCTTGAAATGTGCTAAATGAAGGCATTATGTAAATGATTTCTTGATTTACAGGTATATTCTGAAAGTCACTTTAATTCAATGCTATCTTTTCTTCCTCTATAACATACTGATCATAATACAATTCCTTTAAAAGAATTTATTGTTCCATATGATTTTTATATTAGATAGCTTTACACTTCTATTATTCCAGCTGGAGTATCCAACTTGGTTCGAGGTGCAATGGTTTTGAGCCAAGACTGTGTCTTTTCTTATTTAGACATCAGCAGCACTGTGCTGCGCTGCTCCCGTTGCTCTAAGGTTAAAGCCTGATTTGTGAAGGTGGCTTTTCCATACTCTTTTGTTATCGTTCTTTTCTTGGTTGTTATGGAGATAAAGCTTATGCAGTCCCTTTTCTGCTTACTTTATCATGCTCCGGGTCCAATAGCACAGTAAACAAGCTATTAGGCAACTTGTTTATCTATATCAGTGCTGCAAGTTCAGACCTCTGTTATTTAAGGTATGAATCTTTTTTTCAGGTACGTTTGTCTGGAATTGATTCAATTTTTTTATTATTTTTTTTTCCAAATTGTACTAGCTTTTGTGGGATTTTAAAAACATTTTAAGTACATTACAATCTAATATTTTGCACATAAAATAGTTGATAACACATAAGATATTTCAGATTATTTTCTCATGCACCTCAGTGAATTAAAGTTTCAAATCTTCTTTTCTACTAGCTCATTATAGTTAATATTTATTTGAAACCCTGTCTATGATTTAACAAAATAACTTTAAATGATAAGTTACCTTCCTTCTCTGAATTTCCCACTGAGAAATTAGATGTGGTTTTCTCACCAGCTGATCGCTCAGTTTTGCTATATTCCATCAAAGAACCAATTCCGAGTAGGTCAAGGTCTTTATTTTTAATGTTCTGTTTGGTTGGTTGTTTTTTTTTTAATTTAGATGACATTAGCCTTGAAAGGTCATTAATTATCTAGAGGGATTCTGAGTCCACCTATACTTCCTACCTTCCAGAGAAATGTCCCAAGTCAGAAATTACTCAGTTCCTGAAGGTTGCCTCACAGGAGGTGCAGCTGAGTGGTGGGTCTTTCCCCTGAGCTAGGCTTCCTTGCTGGGCTTCACCTCCCAGTGCAGACTGCAGCCATCCCCTCCTCTTCCAGCCTGGGAGATGCAACTGGATGCCGTGTTCAGATTACACCGGAAAGTCAGTATTAAACTAATTTCGGGGTGTGTTTGTGATGAAATCCTGCTTTCTGCAGGGAGGAAATCAGTTCTCAAACACTGCTTTGGAGGCAGGTTTATCCTGAAAACCTGATATTTGTAAATTCCCTATATCCTCAGTTGTACAGGTAAAACCGCTGCTGCACTGAAATGTCTGAACATTCAACTGCATTCATAAATTGCTGGAGAGGCTTTGTTCAAGTAAAAAAAAAAAAAAGGAAAAAAGCATTTCCATCAGCTATAAAATAAGATACATGGAATATCTTCATGGCTGTATTCTGCTCTTCAGGGACCACATTAAGCATAAAACATCAGCCTTCCTCACTTCCTGAAATTTGTTAAATATAAAAAGAAATGATCCTGGGAAATACTTTGAGAAAGAACTCTGCTATGGAAACATAGCATTAGATCATCTTATTATAACTCTTGGGAGTATAAAAAAAAAAAAGGCAGAACACAACCTTTTTAGCTCTCTCTTTTGCTCCATTCCTGTAACTTCCATCATGGATTATTCTATTGTGAGACTTAATCCTGTAGATAAAATGACTCCTCTTACTGCTGTGCTGACTTGGGTATATTGCATTATGCAGTAATTTTCTTTTAATCCTTATCAAATAAAAGACATGCTAGGACAGTTTTGTTAAACCAGCTATCTATTATAGCTTTATGTTTCTTCCAGTCAGTACCAGCAATGATGATTTTAGAAAACTTTTCCATGACACAACAATGAACATGCAATATGTCGTCTACTGCTTATAACATAATTTCATTTTTTTTCTCTAGAGAAATTTAATATAATTTATAGATACTAGTCAGACTGTGAGGACAACTATCTTTATTTTTAGCATCAATTTTTCAATCTCCACAATGTCAAGGGAGGGAGTTCAGTCTCGGTGTGGGATTCAGTGGAGTTGTGTCTGAGTAAATCAGGGCTGAGTCTAGAGTAATAATATTTGGTGTTATATTACGGTCATGTAGTTTTGGGGTGGGGGGGTTGTGTTTAGTGTTATATTACAATATGGGCACTCACAGGCGATTCAGTGCAGCCAGTCCTGCCTCGTCACCGCCACATCGTGAGGTGGCGTAATGGGGGTAAAGGCAGGGAGAGATGTACAGTCCCACCTACTGTCTAATAAATTTATGTCTCTACAGAACATACTTACAAACATAGGTGTACTCTTTTTTTACCCCTGAGACAAGAAAACACAGGCACTTTTTTTTTCCAAATTTGATCTGTATTTAAGTCCTCAATACCTTTTTCAGGATTTTGTGGTGCATTGACCATGGCAGGGTCACCTTGCCACTGAAACCCAATACAGATTTAAAATAAAATTAATTTCTTTAACATTTTTTGAGTGGACATAGTACTCATATAATTGCTAGTCTTGGATTTCTACAAATTAGTAGAATTTGTAGAAAATAGTAGAAGTTATGCTCCTCTTATGCTATCTCCAAAAGCACACTTCAGCCTTAACTGGGTGGAACTATCTCTGAGAACGGTGGCAGCTGGTCTTTCTGCTTGTATTCAACCCTTGATCCCTCTGCAGAGAGTGGCACCAGCAGAGCTGATGCTGGAGTTGCATCAGACTTAGTGTTAATGAACAAACTCGATATGTTATGTCTGTGCTTTCCCATGAGCAGGGTCTGTGACTCCACTTTGTCCTTTAGGGAGTCAGCAACTCTTAATAATTATTAGCCAGTAATAAGACATTATCAGTCAGGGCTCGTCGTTGACTGGCATTGAACCAGAGGAATAAATGCAAGTTGAAGCTGATTGATAATGACTAATCTCAGCACCATCTGTCAGTGGTACATCTGTCCAAACCCTGTGGTTCTGCATCTTGTCTAGCACCACTTTGGATGGGGCCGAGCTGCCAGCTTTGGTCCATCTTGGCTTAAGAAAAGAGCCCTTTAGGAATGAGCTGCTGTACTACTAAAAGGTTTCTGCTATTGAGATGCTGGTGCATACTGTATACAACCATTTCAGCAAATTCCAACTTTGTTCTCTATCAACAGTTACACAGAAATATTTCACTGAAATGAATTGCCGTACAATACATCAGCCTTGTCATATCTCCTAGACTCTCTGGCTGCACAGATTAATCTTGGAGGGAGAAACATATTTCCCAAGCATTTACTGTTTGTGGAATCTTATGAAGAGAGAATGCATGATGGTAAGGTACACGGTTTAGTCATCGCACTTGGAGGGGTGCATATTTCTCAGGGGTGACGAAGCAATGAATAAATTAGGTTATATCAAGCGAATACTAATAAACGTTACCCCACCACCACATATGCAGCATAAGCAGTGTCTTACAGAAAGTATTTAAGAAATACTTCAGAATTCTACAAAATGATCTACTTTAATTCTTCAAGTTACAAACCCAGGTTACCTTAACACAGCCCAGGAAAGTGAAAAATAACTATGCTTAAAATGCCTCTGACAGCTTTCTCATACTCTAGAATGTCACAAGCTTAAATCTGAATTGCAAAATCTACCAGAAGAAACAAATGTCGTATTGCCATCTCTTGTCAGAGTTGATTTTTAAATCCTACTGATAGACTCATCTATCCAGAGTTTTATTCTGTGGAGGAAGAGCACCTTTTAGCCCTCTTGTTCACAGGTCTCAACCATCATCTTTTCCTACCCTTTTCCTTCACCAGCAGTGTGGCCTGTCTCTCTTCCAGTAGATCACCTCATGGAGCATCAGCGATCTTCAGGCAGGAAGTGTGCTGGGCTGTGGAGCTCCTCTGAAGACCCCACCAGGGAACAATCCCTTCTGCAAGACCATTCCCCAATCTTGCTCCAGCATGGCAACAGCTGTGATGTGGTCACTGCAACCCACTGACCCGCTGTTTGTGGTGTAGAGTGTCAAAAAGCAGAAGAGGGGTGCATGATTATACCATACGAGCATCCAAAGACATCTTTCTACCTAAGGAAGAAGTGTGGAGGAGTCGGCTGCCTGAGCCTGAAGTTTTGTGTGAACTTCGTAGCCTTCATATTTGGGAGAAAAAAACTACATGTGCACCAGACTAATGGAAAGAAAAGGAAACATATCTGCATTTCTAGATGTCTAGAGCAGACATTTTCTACCTCCACTTGCAACAAATGTCATTAACATAAAGCTACATTCAGCTTTAATGTGAGATTTAACTTTACCAGTTCGGGCTGCACAAAAACAAATGTCTAATAGGACCCAACTCTCGGAGAGTTGGTTGGCGCTTTTGAATAGATTTCAGTATTTCATGGCAGTCACTTAAAAACCAAGCCACCTGAGTACACTTGTCTTTCTCTGAAAATAAGTCTAGATTAATGAGGGAGAAAGAGTGCCTTTTTTCATAGCTTGGTTCCGGTAAGTGCAAATATTCCGAGAGAGCACAGGCACAGGAGACCTATATGCACATTTATGGGGATTGTGAGATCTTCCATAATTTAACAAAGTTATCAGCAAGACTGCTGCAGAAAAGGTTATTTTTATGGAAAAAAATATTTTCACTGTTTCAGCACTCTGTCACTGATCCATGAACTTCTTTTTTAACAGGAAAATGTAGTGTTATAATTGATCCTTATGCTGAGAGTTTAGGGCTGAAACATGAAAATAATAAGACATAATGAGGCAGTCCTGAGTGAAAATTTTCAGATAAACAAATGTGATGTTAAACTGTTCTCCATTAATTCTAGATTTCCACGGAACCAGCATGCAAACACTTAATTGCTTCTGAGCCACAAGATCTTCATAGCAACCAAAAGTCAAAAGAACTTTTTCATTCCATTGTAACTTTTTTTTTCTCCTGAAGGCTCTTTGTAACAGCTCACTTTCTTTCCAAGAAAAAAAAAGAGGACTGCTTTTAGTTCAGTTTAAATGAAAAACAGCTCATTGCCATTCTTTCCGACAAAGTTTAGGTGTCTCCATGTGAACTAGTTGTTTAGACTCTAGTTGAAGTGAATCATAGAATCATAGAATCATTAAGGTTGGAAGAGACCTCCAGGATCATCCAGTCCAACTGTCCCTGTCCCCCCCCCCTATAACCCACTAAACCATGTCCCTCATTACCACATCCAACCTTTCCTTAAAAACCCGCAAGGACGGTGACTCCACCACCTCCCTGGCAACCTGTTCCAATGCCTGACCACTCTTTCTGAGAAGAAATTTCTCCTCATCTCCAACCTGAACCTCCCCTGGCGCAACTTGCAGCCATTCCCCCTAGTCCTGTCACTAGTTATCTGTGAGAAGAGGCCAACCCCCAGCTCACCACAGCTTCCTTTCAGGTAGTTGTAGAGGGCAATAAGGTCTCCTCTGAGCCTCCTCTTCTCCAGACTAAATGAAGGTCTAAGCGTAATTTTTTATATTTAGGTGTCTGGTACATCCATATCAGGCTAACAAACACAGCACAGAGCCAATGGAAGGTCTGTACATTTGGTTTGGTGCAAGGTTTTGGTAGTGGTGGGGCTACAGGGGTAGCTGCTGTGGGGAACTGCTAGAAGCTTTCCCCATGTCCAACAGAGCAAATGCCATCCAGCTCCAAGAAGGACCCTCCACCAGACAAGGCCAAGCCCATTTGCAATGGTAGTAGTGCCTCTGGAATAATGTATTTAAGAAGGGAAAAAAAAAAAACACAAACCATGAGGAACTGCAGTCAGAGAGAGGAGTGAGAATGTGTGAGATGAACAACTCTGCACACACCAAGGCCATTGAAGGAGTGAGAGGAGGTGTTCCAGGCACTGGAGCAGAGATTCCCCTGCAGCCTGTGGTGAAGACCATGGTGAGGCAGGCTGTTCCCCTGCAGCCCATGGAGGTTGATGGTGGAGCAGAGATTCCAACTACAACCCGTGGAGGACCCCATGCCAGAGCAGGTGGATGCCTAAAGGAGGCTGTGACCCTGTGGGAAGCCCGTGCTGAAGCAGGCTTCTGGTAGAATTTGTGAGTCCATGGAGAGAGGACCCAATGCTGGAGAAGGTTTGTTAGCAGGACTTGTGACCCTATGGGGGACCCACGCTGGAACAGTCTGATCCTGAAGAACTGCACCCCATGGAAGGGACCCACGCTGGAGCAGTCCATGAAGAACTGCAGTCCATGGGAAGGACTGGCATTGGAGAAGTTGTTGGAGGACTGTCTCTCGTAGGATGGACCCCATGATGGAGCAAGGGAAAAGTGTGAGGAGTCTTCCCCCTGAGGAGGAAGGAGCAGCAGAGACAATGTGTGATGAATTGACCACAACCCCCACGGCTTGTCCCTCTGATCCTCTGTGGGAGAAAGAGGTAAAGAAATCAGGAGTGAAGTTGAGCCAGGGAAGAAGGGAGAAGGAAGACATGGGGGAAAGGTGTCTTTAAGATTTGGTTTTATTTCTCATTACCCTACTATGATTTAATTGGTGATAAATTAAGTTAATTTCCCCAAATGACAGTAACTGGTGAGTGATTCCTGCTCTTATCTCAACCCATGAGCCTTCATTATATTTTCATTCCCCTGTCCAGCTGAGGAGGAGAGTGGAAGAGTGGCTTTGGCGGCACCTGTCCAACCAGGATCAACCCACCACAGTCTGTTTGTCTCTGGATGGGAGAGGTCAAGGAGACCACTTCTGATAGCACAAACCACATTGGTGTGTCCTAGGAGATCCTACCCGCCCCCAGCTGGTACTGCAGAAAGGCACAGGTCCTTGGGTCTCATTTGCCCACCTCGCATGGATATGCACCTCTCATGGTACTAGATACCTGCGGTCAGGAAAATTAATAGGGCTTTTTATCTCCTATATGTAGTGGGCACTTACATATTTGGCCATCTACCCATATAGAGATATCCGTATTTGTGTGTCTTAGTCACAAACTGAATCCATTCCTTGGGACTGATTCCTTTGTCCACACATGACTGTCCGCTGCCACTTCAGATGGCCCACGCTCTTCCACTTGGCCCCCAGAAGCTGTTCCAAAAAGATTTGAGTCTCTTTCACATCTTCTGTCTTATCCACCACTTTTTTGTGCTTCTTGGATACCACAAGGTTTCTCAGATGTCAGTAGGTGCCTAGGTATGGGCAATTGAATTGAGCCCTTTGCTGCACATGAGGCAGGACGTGTTTCAGCCTTTTTTGTAACCCTCTTTTCAAAATTTTAGACCCTATATCTATACATGTACTCAATTGTTGTGGTTCAGCCCCAGCCAGCAGCTGAGCACCACACAGCCATGTGCTTGCTCACTCCCCGGTTTGTGGGATGGAGAGGAGAATGGGAACAACAAAGGGGAAGCCTCCTCGAGTTGAGATAACGACTGTTTAATGGGCCAGCAAAGCGAGAGGGAAACAATAACAGCAGTAATAGTTATAATGGGACATAAACAGAGGTGATACCAAAGAGAGCAATTTACTGATCAGGGACCGACCAGACTCAGCCCACACCCAGACACTTTCGGAGCAGCAGAGACCCACACCCCCCCAGCCAGCCCCCTTTTATGGTGAGCATGTTGTCACATGGTATGGTGACCCCTAGCACTTGGCTCACCTGGCCTGACTCCTGAAAATTAACTCTATCCTAGCCTAAGCCAGAACATTAATAAATACCAGAAATTCCTGAGTGATTTTACAACGAGCTGTCCAGTGATTTTACAACAAACCTCTCCTTTTCTTGCATCAAGCCGCACCATTCTTTGGGGAATCTGCCGCCAAGTGTCAAAGTAGCAGCAATAAAGAAAAGACAACATTGGACATAACGGGCAGCTGAGAATCCGACTACACCAGTCCAAACACATTTCATATTAGAGGGGCAGTAGCAGTCTTCACCCCATCTGATGCTATGTATTTAGGGTAGTGCGCACAACTTCAGACTTTTATCACATTATATCTAACGACTTCACATTCTTCTTTGCATTACTACACACAGGGGCCATCTGCAGCAGTGGAACATTGCTGCTCCAGCTGATGGGAAAAAAGGTAATTCTTGCTTCAGAAAGAATGATTGGATCAGGGAATTTAATCCAGAACCTGGATTACTGCCATGGATATTACATGTGCCTTCCCTCTCCTTTCCTTAGTACAGTGACTCAAATCTTCATTTTAACTTGATTGGAAAGAGCACAATGAAACTTTCTCTTCATCTTCCCCCCTTAAATTCCTTAAATGTCAAAAACAGTTAAATCATTTTGGAAACACATGCAAATTCAGAGCATTATCCATATCAAACATGATTGGTTGACACATCTAAGATTGCACTTTCTATTATAAACGTAAACACTCACTTCCTTCTCCTGATTCTCAAATCTTGCAAGGCACTCTCCCTGGAATGAGATTTATGACTTGAGCTTTTTCATGTGGTATGCCTGGGTGTGTCATTTGGACTGAAGAATCAGACAGCTTCTGGCTAAATATCTGCTTTCATGCAGCACTGATCTCCAGTCCGCCACAATTCACTCCTGCTCCACTACTTGGTCATCCTCAGTTTGTCATCGGATATAACTAGATTCTGCTTAACATCCCAAAAAATATGGCCAGGACATGCTGCAGAATACAGTTTACAAATACAACCACTGCTGTACTTCAGTTAAAAGCCCTTTTGCTTCTATGGTGGGGACTGCACTAATCAAAAGGCCTCCTTATAAGCAAAATTGTTGCTACTGCTTTCTTATTACTTTCCCCTTCTTCACCTTGCCCTTCCCTCTTCCCCTTCTTTCTTTTCTGCTTTTCCCTTCTTGTCCTTCCCCTTTTCCTTGCCTGGCATTTCTCTTTCCCTTTGACTTCCCTTCCTTCAGACTCAAAGGGAGGACAGTCATGTGATTCAAAAAAAATAACACCTTGACCCAAAACCCAGGAGTTTTAGAACAATGTGATTCCCTGAACTGTTCTTCAGTGAAACATCCCCGTAACCTACACCTTGGTTTTTAATTAAGTGGTTGGCTACATTAATACTTAATGTTTGTTCAAAGCTGTATACGTTTGAGCTGATTCATAGTTAAAGTTACGCAGTGTTACTGCTGTGGATGGGAGTTGGACGTTCAAGACTGTTGGAGCTTTTTGACAGCTTAGCTATGTAAACTACTGAGAGGTTAAAAAATAAAAGAAGCTCTGAAAATACCAGAGGCTGGGGGGTTTTTAACCTTCGTACAAATAGGCTGAAGTAACACTGGGCAGGCTGGTTTTTTTCTATTATTTGGGAGTGTGGAGAAAAAAGGAAATAGGTGAACAAAAATTAAAAGAAACTGCCTTCTTCAGTTTGTTTCTATCACCCTGTGGCTTGCCCTGCATGGGTCATGCTGGCACATACGTTCAGTAACGGCTCAAAGTCCTTACGATACTCTAGCACCAACGAATCCAGTTCACTTGAAGACAGCTATGCTCAGATCCTACTCAGCTGTACTGAAGCTTCACCTGGTGAACAGGGGATAGAGGAAGATTTGTTATGAGCTGTAGTTAAAATGAAATTTTGTGATTTAGCTTGTTTCACCTGCCAGAATTCATTAGGAACAGAACGATCTGCCTGCTTTATGATTGCAAAGATGCCCACTACTTTTCTGGGCTTTGACTTACATTCCAGTTAAACTGGGATTTTCCCTTGAGCTTTCTGAACCAGAGTGTCATATACATACATACCTATATTTAGACACAATTTTGGAAGTCCTAATGAGTCCCTGGGGAGTCCCTGCTACTGACCATGACCCTGCTGTGTTAAGTGCTCAGACTCAAATAGGTGGTTCAGCTTCAAAACCAGGCGTTTCTTTCAGCGTAAGAGCAGCGGTGATGAGTAAAGGGGAACAGATCGAAAGGTGTAGCCCACATGCTTTGATACTTCAGGTGTTTGAATTTGTGCCACAGGACAGAAGAAAAACAGATAAAAGAAGAGTGGATCTTAGCTGGAATATTCTGGATCCCTACCCCGTGTAGAGGGAAGGGCCATTCAGCTACGAGATCCAGAAAAATCAGGAAAAGGAGCATGGTGGTCACAAGCCACGCTTAGTAGCTTTTTCTGGCACTATCAGAGGAAGGCTGTGGTTGATTATTCCCTCAAGCCATACATACTCACCCTCTAAGAGCTTTTCTAATCAGACTGCAGAAAAAAATATAAGAAAAAAAGAGACTTGAACACTGCAGAACCTAAAGAAATTTGCTGTAAATTCTGTCATCTACATTCATCACTTTCAATACATGTAATGGCTTCATTTCTCTGCTGTGAGTGAGTTTTGATCTAGCAGAGGATGTTTTATAAACCAGAGTGCACAGTGAGCTGGTTGTCACCTCCACAGATTACACATTGTGTTTTGCTATTCACTGCTTTTAAGCTGGGACTCTGTGTCTCTTGAGAAGAGAACGCAGGCAGGTACACCTGAGGTGACAGTATGCTTGTGTGGATATTAGTATTTTATTTACCTGGGTTTACAGGAAGATGGTAATATGTCATAATCCTACAAACCCGTTCACAGGCAACTGAATCAGGTTGTCAAGCGAAACCCTATAGACACAAGGAAAAAATCTTGTGTTTGATGAATCCAACAGCTGCCTACTTCTGTGTTAACTGTTAGTTGAAGGGTCATCAGTGGTTAACCTATAAGCTAGAATGTGGAGAATCAAGAGAATTTGTTGACACGAGTCCAAAGGACATTGAAAGGACTGAGATGCTGCCCTTCTTTCTCAGCTGTGGACCACAGGTGACAGACTATCAGGGATATTCTGGAAAGACAAAGAAACTACCTCTTAAAGAAACTTGTGGAGGAATGTGTTTGCATGGGCACTAAATTATTTTAGTGTTAATGCAATATAAATGCTATGTAAATGAACATTGCACTTTAAATCCTATTAATAGAGGTAGGAGAAGAAAAGAGCCATATCTGTGTAGGAAGAACAGTAGTATCTCTGTTAGCTAATTCCATCTTATTTTTAGTTATGCAAAGCATCCCAGATAATATTTAACATTTTATGTTATTTATAACATTTTCTCTGTGTATTTGATGATTCCTTTCCTAAGAGCTCTTCCTCTGAATACTGGCTGGCAACCATTAGTATCTGCGTATCAGTATTTTAGTTAAGTTTCTCTGAAGCCTGATGCCATGTAATGCTTTTTGAGGAGCCAGAGAGCTCTGGCTCACATGCCAGCAAAGAGTTACGCTGAGGGGTAGGGAAGGGAGAGCTGCAGAGGAGGTTCCTCAGCAGCACCTTTCCACATCACACGGGCACAAGGAAACAGTCAGACCAGACTGGGCAGCACAGTCGGTGGCTGACACAGGGATGCCAACTGTCTGACTGCTGTCAGGCTCCTGTGACAGGAGAGGAGGGGTTTCATCCTTTCAATGTGTTAGCACTGTCAGAAAGCATCCATCATAGTGAGGTGATTGTCACTCAAAATGTATTGCACACTCCCCACCTTTATTATTCTGCAGGTGCACCCTTCAATTAGTCAGGAGACTGATTTGCCAGGCAACAGTAGCAAGGAACAGAGAGGACCCCAGATTTTTTTCTGGCTTCGGACCAATTGGTTTTATCCCTGCAAGGAACTAATATTGAAAACTAACCCCAAATGCTCTTGAATTTAGGGATGTGGGTGTTGAATTTTGAATGGAAATTCCAGCTTTCTTCACTTTAGGGCATTCAGATTCAGCACATTAGAGCAAAAGAGGCTTGAACTGTCAGAACTCATCCTTTGAATATTGCACCAAGCCGGTAGGGCACATCTGCAACACTCACTGAAATATGTACATCCCTTTCTTGTTTCAACTGACAAAGCCCAGAAAACCACAACGCATTTAGGAAAAAGACCTCATATTTGACAAAATCAAATATCTTAAGAAATATTAGGTCTGATTGTGGTTTTGAATTTCCAGATCACACAGGGACAATGAAAGCATGGGAGTCCCCGGAGGAGCTCTGGTCTACTTAGCGTGAATCCTCCCTTCACCTGCACGATATTACATCCTGCTGTGGCAGCTCCGGCCACTCTTAAATGAGCATAACTTGTGCTCCATCTGTATATTCAGCAAGCTAATTCCTTGCGGCCGGAACCAGTGAGCAGTCCTGCCTGCACCTGTCATAAAGCAAGTGTTGCTGCAAGCACTAACCTGTAGCCGGGCTAAGATGTGTGTGTCTTACCTGCATTGGTGTTGGCTGCTGCAGTCAGTTATAGAATGATAGAATCATAGAATCATTAAGGTTGAAAAAGACCTCTAGGATCATCAAGTCCAACCATCAACCCAACACCACCATGCCTACAAAATCGTGTCCCGAAGTGCTATGTCTACATGTTTTTTGAACACCTCCAGGGACAGTGACTCCACCACCTCCCTGGGGAGCCTGTTCCAATGTCTCACCACTCTTTCGGTAAAGAAATTTTTCCTAATATCCAATCTAAACCTTCCCTAATGCAGCTTGAGGACACTTCCACTTGTCCTATCACTAGCTACTTGGGAGAAGAGACCAACATCTACCTCACTACATCCTCCTTTCAGGCAGTTGTAGACAGATCTCCCCTGAGCCTCCTCTTCTCCAGACTAAACAGCCCCAGTTCCCTCAGCCGCTCCTCACAGGGCTTGTGCTCCAGACCCTTCACCAGCTCCACTGCCCTTCTCTGGACACACTCCATCACCTCAATGTCCTTCTTGTTGTGAGGTGCCCAAAACTGAATGCAGTATTGGAGGAGCAGCCTAACCAGAGCCGAGTACAGGGGCACGATCACTTCCCTAAAGTGACCCTACAGTTCCTTCACTGTACACACAAGATGTACCTGAATGAGCTCAAAAGTTCTTACTCCTCTATGGTTTCTGCAGCCTGTCAGTCAGAATAGAAGAAATCAAAATCTAGTGCAAATGATGTCCATTCAAGGTAAGTGAACATATTTTGCATGGAACTCTGGTAACATCAAAGGGTACCACGATATATTCTGAGTTAAACTGAAATATCAAAATGAATGCAAGAGGACCAAATTACAGTTATGATAATACGATGAACACCAAACCTCTCATGGCCATTAAGACTTTGCTGCTGCAGCAGTTTGACTACTGAATGAGAAGATTGTTTCAACACGGGCACAGGACAATTGCAGCACATTGAAATGAAAGTGGCTTGTTCTGAAAGTATGTAAAAAATATGCAGGTGGTAGTGGAACTTCAATAAAAGTGTCAGGATATCCTTCAACTCTGGTCAACCGATGTTCTAAACAAGACATCCAGTAAAGTTACAGTAAGGTTGTAATGCAAGCACTGAAAAGTTACAAAATGCCTGAATTAAGCTTTCTGTGTTTCTGTCTACATTTCTGTCCGTACAGCCCTGGGCTGTCCCCTTGTTGTCTATGAATTGTGGCAGTTTGACTGAGGATCACATACTGGTTTTTTCTGCAAGACTGTCTCGATCAGTGCCCTGGGTGAACAGCACTCAGTGACTGAGTGACTCCTCAATATTTTTGTTTTACCCTCATCTTTCAGTGCATGGCCCATGGACACGTTTACTTTATGCTACTTAAACCCTTCCATGTGACAGACTCACAAATGACCTCAGGATTTTTTTCTGTGGTGTTATTCACTGTAAATTTTATTCATGTAGTACTTTTGTGGTATGAGGGGTAATATTATCTGCATTTTATATGTGGAGAAAGGCAGACAAATTAAGATTAAAATTATCCTTTAATTTGGGCAGCTAGTTTTAGGCACCAAAGACCATATTTTTTTTAGAGTATTTAGCACAATGACTAATCTAGCTTTAGGTAGGAATTTACTGGCAGGAATAGGGATAGGATTATTGTTAGACTGTCTTAATCACAAAACCACTCTTTTTCTTGCAGAAATCCTCTCTTCCTCAACACAGGCCTTTCAGCCTCTGTTACAGATGCATTGAGAGACCGTACATCAGAAACTTAAGCCATCCCAAAAAACGGTCCACCTTATGTAACTTTTATTCTGAGTGTTTGTTTCCACTGTTTGCGCTAAGGAGAAACTGGTGGATGACGGTTGGAATCTTTCATGTGGTCCAGACAGTGTGAGAAGTGAAATATGACCATTACACAAAGCTCAACACTGGCAACTCCAACTTTTGGGCAATTGTGGAAGTTCACCTTAAATCTGGCTATTTTGCAGTACTGTTTGCTGAAGGCAGAGCAGTGTGGGCTGCAGCAGGATAAGCAAAGTGGTGCATAGGTCATGGTTGCAACAGAGCCACCCCAGTCTCCCTGGTGGGAACAGCTGGAGGGAAGCAGATGGCACCAGGTGTCCAGCATAATGCCTTGACATGATCAGGAGGAAAACTAATGAACAGTTATTGTCACTCACACATACTCCTACATCTTCCTACAGCCTCTTAGCTTTTCTAAGAATAACTGTAGATGCCTCATGGCAGCTGTCACATTAGCCCTTCACCAGACAAGAAGATGGGAAACTAACTGTTATGGCTTTAACTGGTTGCAGGGTTACATTTCTCCTAGCAACTTTTAACCTCAAAGTAGAGAGTTGCTTTAGATCTTGTCAATAGATGTTCCCCTTAAGATAAAGATAATTAAAGTTTATATCAAGTCAACAGTTTTGTTTAATCTGTTTCCTTCCATGCCTTTATCCTCTCCAAACATTGGGTTCGCCATCACACACCTAAAGCCTTGGACTCCCCACAGCGTTTTCAGTGCAGGTGCTCACTGCCCAAACCTGGTGTCCCCTATGGACTCAGCATCTCTGCTTCCTTACATGCCCTACCCCACAGCAGGGCTCTCTCACACCCAGAGCCTGATTCCTTACCCTAGTCATTCCACCTCAGTTCTGTCTCCTTACGCGTTATCCTCGATCCACCCTCCTACCAGTCCCCTTCCTGTCTCCATCCCAGATCCTTGTTTAATTTCAGTCCCCTCTGCCAGCAGCCATATAGCTGCCACCATCTCTTCTTTCAGCCCTCTTCTTTGAAGTGCCTTTTGCGAAAACCTCTTTTGCTCATCCTACTTTAATTTCCTTCTCCTTATCCCCATCCATGCTTGCTTTAATCCTATCTTGCCTCACGTCCATGCTGCTCCTGGCTGGGCAGGAGAGACAGCCTCCCTGCTTGTAGCTCCTGGGCCCAGCGCCGCACAGCTGGGACCAGCGGTTACAGGGACAGCCCTCCCCTGTCCTCCAGCCAAAGTCCAGCAAAGTTATGAGCAACTGCAAACAGCGGCTTGTATTGCAAAGTGCCAGATGAGTTTAACTCAGCCTCACTGTTCACTCTGCCAGTGATGGTGCCGTCTGAAGCAGTCAACAGAGAGCAGAAGACAGCTGATGTGTGTCACTTGCATTACCTGTCCTTACACGATGAAACCATTCGCTAAAAGTGTATTTTTGTCTACTCAAGAGCTGGCTAAATTACACAGTTCCTTCTGCTCATCTCTATATCTCTGAAGTGCAGCTCATATAAAGCTGGTAAAGATAGAAACAATGGACAAGCTCCTGAAAAAATGTTCAAATAAGATATAAAATACCCTTGTCCTCCCCACCAAGCATGATTCTCCACCAGCAAAACTAATACAATTAAGGCTGTTAACAAACAGATATATAAAAATTCAAGGAGCCAGCTACCTGCCTGGATCTGTCTAAATAAATACCAGTGTATTTATATGACACTCTCATGAAATGTTTAATCCTCAAAGCATTCTCACTACAAGAGGACTGTTATGTTTCATGAACAGATACTGCAAAGATGTAGGATTTGTGTATGGAATTTTTTTTTGTTATCGATTTAAAATCAATCAAATGACAAATCAAATCGGCAAATGGAATTAGGTAAGTAAGCTAAGACACTGCTGAGTATTCAGCTAAATAGGAGCATCGGTATAAATGAAAAAATGTGGATCTTGCTTGCAAGCATTACCTTCTTTGAACTTCTTGTATCTTTTAGGGAACAGTCTGTGCCTTTCAAAAAACAAGAAGCTTGGATAGGAAACCATGGAGGACCAAATAGATAAAGAAAATTAACTAGTTGGGTATAACAGTTTATAATCTAATAACTGTTATGATTTTGAGACATTGAAATGATGATTCTTGCACTATTAAGAAAGCTTGGAAAAAAATTAAAGTACAAAGCTGTAACACAAAAACATAACAGGTTTGAAGCATCAAGACAATGATCCATCTAGTGCCGTACTCACATCTCAGCCCAGGTCTGATTCTTCAGAGGAATGTACTCAGATCACTGTAATCAACAATTGTGGAGTCATCAGGGAATTTTTTTCCCAAATCTCTTCACAGTTAGTAGATGTTTTATAGATGTTCTCCTTCTGTAACTGCTTATCCTTCTCAATATCCTGATAAGCTTTCAGATGCAATGATAACCAGTGGGAATGTAAATATGTTACTTTAGAAATAAACAAGAATCAAGAATTTAAAAATTCTTTTAATCAGTTGTAACAAGCTGCTTTTGATTTTCACTGTATAGTTTAACCATATGTTGCTCTTTGTGGTTCATTGCACTCCTAGAGCCAAATAAAATAACTTCCAAATAAAACTGGGGGTGAAAACTTTAGGCTGGAAATGTTCATTATGATTGTTCTGATTTTTTTACAAGTGCCAATCAGATAATCTGAACCAGTAGTCCCTATGAAGGAGCTGTTTCGGAGTAGGTCTGTCAATACCGAGAGATAAGAACTTGATTCAGAGATCAGGTCTCTCAATGGATAATTACTGCCACTATTACGTATTGGCACATTGCTTCCGTTCTGAGTGCTTTTAGTTTAAATTTCCAGCCATTCGTTATTGGCTTTCTGGTTTTTGTTTTGGTTTTTTTTTCAGGTTAAAGATCACAAACATTTTGATGAAGTGAATTTACTTTTGACTATTCAATGGAAAACAATTTTGGATACTTTCAATAATTGTTTCTTATTCTGACAGTTCTTCTAAAATTCAATAATATGAAAGATCATCCTACTGAAGGCACAGCAGACGTTAGGCAAAATCCTTTAAAAGAGAAATCCGGGATTCTAGGACAGCCAATGATGCACTGGGATAGAAACCATCTGCCTGTAGCAATGCCACAGGATGTGTACACAAGAATCTGTTCCTCAGTGGACACCAGGGTGCAAAATACTGAGAATAAAAAGAAATGCAAATGCAATTGACAACATCCAGGAGGACAAAACAGCCTGAAGAGCCTAAGCATGAGATCTGCCACGAATCTTCAGTACTACTGCAGAGCACTCCCCAAGGGGACAGATGGTAGGAAATTCTGCAGTCATATCTACTTAACCTGAATCCATTTCTAAAATCAATATTACGTATCCTTTTAAACTGGTTAGCACCTTTCCAGTGGCTATCATCTTTGAGAGCCCATGCTCAGATAAATTGAGAAATCAGACCTGTACTTCCTTTATCTTATTCTTTCCCAGGGAAAGAAACTATGTAAAATGTCTATTTGATCCCAGTCCACAGATATCGTAATTTATGATTTTTGTTACTGGAAGAAATAAATGAGAGAGAGGAAGGCTACATTTTTTTGCAATGCATATTATTTTAAATTTTATTCTATATTTCTTTTCTTTGAAAAGGTGTTTTCTTCATTAGAGATTTTAGTTTCAATTTTGCATGATTTAAGAAGGTAAAATCCAAATGTTTTTAAAGAATATTTTATTGTATGTCTGCAATAGCTGGATGAATCACAGATACTTCCAACTCAAAGAATTAAAGCAAGAATCCCTTTTGACCAGGCTCCTGGCCCTCCTCTGGTGTCCTTTTTTTTTTTTTTTATGGGGTTTGTTGTGTATTACTATGAATTCCTATGAATTACAGATCAGGAATTGTAACAACACTTAGAGTATCACTTTGCCCTTTTTAATAGACAGTGAGATTTTTTGCTTGATTCATCAGGAGAATGGCTTTCCAGACATTTATGTGACTTAGGTGGGAGTCACAGATCTGCAGCATGGGAGTACAAGGACAGGAATGAAGTTGGGGCTTTACACCCCTCTCAATAAATCTTACACCAGCATAAGATTTTTGGGAAAGAGGGCTCACTTGTGCAGTCCAGAAAAGAGAAGCTTTACCTGGTTTTGATACCTGTACTGCTATGGTCTGAGAGTTTTCCTCTGCCTGGTGAGTCATAGTCACTTACACAGAAAACCAAATCAGCGCTGTGGCCTTAACTCACTGGTCACACGTACTGCATGGATATAACGGTTTATCCATGTTTACAGTGCCGAATATTATAAAAACCCTAAACCCAAGTAAAATATGATTCACATACCAAAATTTGATTAAAATAACACTCATCCCAGGACCTCTGGTTCCCTCACGGAAGAGTGATCCAGTTCATTACATCATTTATTTTATTTAATCTTAGATCTACAAAAGGTGTCCAATGTTATAGCACTGAGAGCAACAATACCTTGGGATTTTCAGCAGGCACCTTGTGGTGCTGTGGGCACTCCTTTGGGAGGGGGCAGCCAGGGTTTGTTCCTTGCTCAAACAATATTTCTTCATGTGGATCAATCTTAATATGACAGTATTCTGAAAGAACTCTGGAAGCAGAAACCAGACTCTGATCCTCCTTCTCTGACTTCACCTGAAAGTCCTGATCCTCGTGCCAGTCACACCTCAGTAAGGTGAGGGAAACAGCTTCATCAGGAGCGACAAAACGGTTGTACCTGTGCTGACAACATGGACACCAGTAAGGTTTCCTGGGAAGGTGGAAACAGGCTCCCTTGGCCCCATGCTGCATGAAGGAGTACCATGGCTGAGCCCACTGCTGTGACCTCTCTGCTTGGAGCAGCACCCCTGGGGTCACCGTCTCCCCCGTGCACCCTGAGCCACACCTGGGCAGGGTGAAAGGAAGGGTGCCGGTTCTGCAGGCTCCGAGGGAGCTTGTGTCACTGTCTTGGTAAGAATTGAGGAACTTTATTCATTAAAAAATCAGGTGTCTACAGATTTCAGGCGTTGACAGAGTCAGACAGCAGTCAGGCAGAGTTTTCGGGGATCTATATTTGGACTGGAGGCCGGAGAGGCAGTTCGATAGGATGTCAGTGTGACAAATGTGACAGGTTTATATGAATCTTCGCCTTCTCTTCAGGAAGATAGTTAACAGGGCCTGGAATTATGGCGGGCACAGACGAAAGATCCGTTTCATGCCATGGCTTCGGTCGTCTGACTCTCACACTGCTCCAGGAGGAGTATCCGGGTGCTCTGTTCTTCACCAAAGTTTTCTCCCGATGCCATCCTTTCCTTGACACTGCCAGCAAAGCTCTTTCCCCTTCCCATTCCCCTCCCCAAGCCAACAGGCACTTTAAATATACAAGAAGTACGGCTGAAACTTTCATTTAGATTCCTGACGACTGGCACCACAGTTATTATATCCCCAGACTGGCAGTTCCTGCTGATTGGTGCCACTCAATTCAGAAAGCAATATTGCTTTGATGTATCAACCTGGCAACTGCCTGCAGGAAGCTATTCTAGTCCTTCTCTCTGAATTTCACTCTAAGAAATACACTTCTTTCAATAGGATTTTTCAGGGAAAGAAAGGTAGAACATATAAGAGAGGGGATGGGAAGCTCAGTATGCCCCCCACAGCCTTAAATAAGAGCACCTTTTTTCTTATTGAGGAGGTAGTAACTCTATGGGGGACAAAGACCCTAGGAAGAGCCTTTACTCTAGGATTTTACACACTTGAAAAATCCAGGTCTTATTCATGGAAGAAGGAAAGGGTTTTTAAAAATTTACTGCTGACCTCTACATCCTTTATGAAGAATTTGACATGTTGGTGTTTTAAGAATATGGTTTTTGATGTTTCAGTTCAGGCTTTGTTGTGGAGCTCCAGGGTCAAATAGTCAAGATGTTATGGAGCAAAAACAGTTGGGAGAGTTGTGCTCAGCAACACTTCAGCTGGGAGGATTAGGAGAGAGTTCCCTGGGATACTTACAGTACTCAGCTGCTGCCAAGTTAGGCAACAGTCCATTTGCGCAGCGTGGGAATCTGCCTGTGCTAATACTTATAGGTGAAAAGTAAAGCCGAAAGCATAATTTTTAGGAGTTTATCTCAAAGGTGGAAACTAACACAACTGGAATATAAGCATCAGGTAAATTATTTTTATTTAAACTTTCTAGAAAGAAGGGAATCTGAAATCAAGGAGTTGTAGAAACAGAGTACAATTAGATAAAAGTCAATACGCATTCCATATATATTTCAGCTGATGACCTAGTATGGAGCTAACCATGTTCTCTTGCTTCTGACTGTCAAAGTGCTTTCTATTTTTCCTGAAAGATGGTATCACACCACCTTAGTCATCACCATCTCTTCCCAATCTTCTTTCAAACAGTGGTCTCAGGACAGAAATTTTCCATCTGTCCCCCAAGAGAGTCTTGGGGATCCATTCCTTAGCTCTCCTGCAGTTCCTTTGCTTTGTTTTTTTAACGCTTAAGAAAATTTCACTTCAATTCCTGGGGAAGAATTGCCTGGCTACTACTTATTTCTAATAGTCCTTTGTATTCCTAAGTAACCGCTTTCATAGAGGTAGGTTATTCTCACAATAGCAATCCAAGCCAGGGCCTGTAGTTCAACCTGAAAGCTTTGGGAGCAGACACGGGTGTATGCTGTGAAGTGTTTTGCTAGAATTGCCAGTAGCAAGAGCCCAAGGACTTTTCAGAGATGCAGGTGGCTGCTTATGATTTCTTCATCTTCTCTGAATGTGACTGCATTCCCTTTAGCTATTGTGTGTAGCATCCTTCCATTTAGAGTTATTTTCTTAAGTGTGTCTGGAGGGCAGTAGAAGGCTTTTAGTGAAGTTGTATTGCATGCTTCAGTAGTGCTGTATGAGAATATTCATTCAATGGTTTATTTAAGAAGGAAGCAGATGTTTTTGACATGTCAGAAAAGTAAGAACACTTTATCTTGGTGAACTGTTTCTATCAGTTCCTACAGATATTATTCACCTGTGTGGGTCTCCAAAGAAAGAAAGGCATTTACAAGCAGCAGAGAACTCTTGAATTCTCCAACATGCTGCTGCAGACAGAGGTTGCAGCATCTCTGTGCCCTTTGTTATTAATACAATTGTAGGTGGAGCAGATGGCAACTTCTATTATATTAAATCCTATTAATGGATCACGTGGTCAAAAATACACCCCCCCCCTTTTTTTTTTTTTTAGGTTGCTGTATAGCTACTAGCTACGGTGATTAAAAAAGCAGCTATTCAGTACATTTTCCCCAAGATTTGTACTGATTTCCCTGTAACAACAAAACAATGTTTCTTTGTCTTCTTACTCTTCCTCGTCCTGCTATCACATCCTGGTCCCTGTCCTGGTTTCAGCTGAGAGAAAGAATTAATTTTTTTCATAGCAGTCAGTATGGGGCTGTGTGTTGGATTTGTGTTGGAAGCAGTGCTGATAGTGCAGAGATGTTTTTGTTGTTGCTGAGCGATGCTCACACAGAGCCAAGGCCTTTTCTGCTTCTCGCACCGCCCCGCCAGCGGGATGGC